>JABUQX010111191.1:0-11851 GCA_015478945.1 Trachelipus rathkii
GATGTACGCCCGTTTCAGCCCTCATTGGGTGTTATGGTTTCGCATTATCACCGAACGCTTTCGCGTTTTTCGTGCCTTCAGGAGTGAAACTTTATTCAACAGTGAACATTATAAAGGAAGTACTATAAGGTAATCATTTGTAGATATCTTGAAACTCCCAAAATTTCTTCTTTTTGTATTTTCCTATATCTTTATTACTTTAATTTTACCTTAGTTGACCTAAACATTTTCAGTTGATACACTCCATATGCCATAATTCTTCCATCTTTTGTGCAATTCTTCTTATATCTTCTTTCTGGTATTCAAAACCATAATTCCTCAAATAGCGTATGATATCATATTATTCTCCTCAATTTTTCCATTATTTTCCAGAAGAAATGTTGAATCATATGATTTTTTTACCACCTGATTTTATAATTACCTTTGCTATCATTCATCCTTCAAATCTTTTAATGGTTGTTTACCTCATAGTTCTGTCCTATCCACAACTATTTTTACTTTTCATTAATTACCGCTCCTAATTACCATGAGTTCATTACTTCTCTACTCTTGTGCTGTAGACTATTTTATAGTGTTTATTACTCCTCTCATTTAGAAATTCATAACTGATGTTAGGAGCTGACTTATATTCTTTCTCATACCAGTATATCTAATTGAGAATGGCCAGTGTTTCAGTAGAGCATAAAGGCTAGTTCATTTATCAATCATAGCGCAATTTTCCACACCTTTCCTATCATCATCATCAGAAAGCCTACATTTCAGACCTTCCTCTTTCATTATTATTTTTGATATTTTCTTTTCTTGTGATATTTTTTTGGAAAGATCGTATTTCCTCTCACAAAACAGTCTCCAAGAGGTTTGGTATTCTTTGGCACCTTCACGACTTCTTTACATCACCCCATTTTCTTGCTCTTTATAGGGTGTTGTTTATCATTGTTTGGAACATTTATAATACATCTAGAGTGGTTCCACCCATACAGCTCTCCCACTCTCAAACTCTTGTTAATATTTTTGACCTTCAAACTGTTGCTTCACTCTCCTTAGTGTATTAATATTATTTATTTTTTGCTATTATTATTATTATTATTATTATTATTATTATTATTATTATTATTATTATTATTATTATTATTATTATTATTATTATTATTATTATTATTATCCTCGTGGCGCAGTCTCAGATTCTCTATTCCACATACCTCCTTTAGGTACCCAGTTCATGTAGATAGTCTTTCCTCGCAGTCTCATCTTTTTTCTTTCCAGCTCTCTGATTTAACTGCAATGCTCATTCTTACATGCATTCTTATAATAAAGTTTGGAACACTTTCTTCTAATTTCACCACCACTTTTGGCTTTCACACTTTCAAACGCAGTGTATCAGGGTATGTCAACTTTTAATTTGATATCTGAATTGACTCTTCCCCTGGTACATTTTATAGGTCTTTAGGGATTTCCTCCTGAGTGTTACATGTAAATCGATGTTTCCCGCCGTAATTTTTAGAACTAGGAAATAAGATCACTTAATTTAGTTATTGTAATTAAGAAAAAGTTTGATTCCTGAAGTTAAAGAATATTTATTATATTTCTTTGTAAGCTATAAGTACTATGAGTTGTTAGTAATTTGGTAAATTAAACTGATAGTAAAATTAAAACAAGCTTAGAGGTAATTTTTTGCCCTCTCGATAAGAGCTATGTTAAAGGAAATGAAAGAATTGTTTTTTTTAGTTTTTTTTTATGGAAGTGGATATAACAATTGCTGAAGAATATTTAATTCATGGTATAAAAACTTTTATCTGGTGTCATTGTCTTTTAATAACTTGTTTATACATTTAGTTTCTGAAACTTGGTCTCAGTTTTCATGCACATAATCCTATTTACGATATAGAAATAATAGTAGAATCTTGCAGAGTACTATTTATTATGGCAAAATAATTAGAACACAATAAAATTATAAGTAAACCAGATTTATTTATTTTTTCAGTACGATCTTTGGCAAGTGTGGCCTACAGAATGGCTCAGAAGTACTCTACAGACTACCATTTCAATTACTTTGCTGTAGACTTTAACGAGGAGATTGGAGCTCTCTTTGGACCGTTGCTCGATAGACAGACAAAGTTTGTTGAGCTTGCAATTAAAAAGATCCTTAGTTTATACCAAAATGAACCAAATAATCCCAAATCTGTCATTCTAGTTGGCCATTCGATGGTAAGAATTATATTGTAACTAACGTTTTACGATTTCATAGATTTTACTTAAACTTCCTGTATAAACATGTTTATATTTTCTAACTTTGGTATTCAAATTCTAATCATTTATTGGAGGGGTAGAGATTATAGGCTAATTTAATTAATTTAGTTCAAATCACTAACAAGTTGAAATATTTAGCTATAAGGCATCAAATAGTACTCTTAACTGTATTTCTAATAAATATTTAGTTCTTAGTATGCAGTAAGTTGATATTTAAAATTTTATTTCAGGGAGGAAACATTCATACTATATCATTTTTATATTAATTTTGACCTTTTTTTTTTAAAATTTCCAGACATGCTTATTTAACTTTTTTTATTTTATTTTTATTTTTTATTTTTTTAAATTGGTTTGTTTATTTTATAAATTTTTCAGGGTGGTTTAGTCGCAAGGGCGGTGGTAAGTTTACCACTTTTCCCATCAAATTTGGTTCCCCTCATTATTACTGAAGCCACGCCACATTTTCGTCCTGTTGTAATACCAGATACCTCGCTCAAGTCTTTTACAGAAAATGTAAGAATTAGACATGTTCTTTTTAATCATAGAGTAAGATTTTCAAAAAAAATTGTCATTGGATAAAGAAAGAAAATCAAAACGTGTAGCATTGTTTAATAGTGATTTTACTTAATGTCATTTAGGTAATATATATATATATATATATATATATGAATATATATATGTTATATATTTATTGATTGATATTTGTATTTGATTAACTTTGATGTATTATATTATTATATATATCACTTACTAATATATATATTTATTTTAATTAAATATAGGTTATAATATATATATTTATAGTATATATATATATATAATATTATAATTATTTATATATATATATCTTATATATTATTATATCTATGTTATTATATATTACTAACTCATTGTACGACTGAATGTTTTAATGTTAATTCTGTCTGATTGCGCCATTGACGGGCAAACTTTTTGTATATTTGACCTTTCATATTCTTTTGATGTAGTTTCAACTCAAAGGCTCTGCTGGTTTTTTCCTTATCAAAGCAGTTTGGTGTACATAACATATGTGATAAGGAAAAAGTCAGGGACCTGCATGAAATCCATCAAAGTTTGGGAAGGTCAATTAACAAATTCCTATCGTTTATAGTGTTTTATATATATATATTAGCTATATATATAGTGATATATATATATAATATATATATATTATATATAGATATATATATATATAGATATATTATATATATATTATAATATATCATATATATATATACTATTGTAAACTCTCCTTTAAGCCTGTCACCTCCAAGTGTTCTCAGCCGAGTTTTAATTCTTTTGCTCAGCCGCATAGGAGATAAAACTCAGATCTGCTAACGCGGAGGATTGTTAACGCAGCGTCCTCGTCGCAAATGAGAGTCGCGAGTCAACCTCCTACGTCCACGAGGCGTTCTATATCATTAGTATACTTATAATATATATATATATATATATATATAATGAATATATTATATATATATATATATATAATATATATATTATATATATATATATATATATATATATATATATATATTAGTAGGTATGTATGAATTTTTTGGTCAAGAGAGAGGAATCTGCAACTTAAGCAATATTGTTTTTAGTAAAGCATGCGGTAGGTAGGTAAAATATGATCATGAATTTCGCCAGCAGACTTTCATCATCTGACTTTGCTGACAGTGGATGAAACACTCTTTGTCCGTAAGATGATTGATGTATGCTTATATTGTTCCGTTGTTTCACTGTGATAATTTTTATTTTTCATTACTTCAAATATGCTATTAAATATGATTATTTATTTTTATGGTGCTTAATAATTATGAAGTTAGCTATTACTTGCTATGAAATACATCTTCAATTTACAGAATATGGAATGAAACAGAAATGGATCAAATGAAGTTGGATTAAAATTTAAAAACTAGGATATGGTACCTAGTACAAAGAATGGATGGATTAAAAGATGATCAATAGGACTGGTAGAGTAAAGCGACCAAATCTCTTTTTTTTTTTTTTTTTTTTTTTTGAATAGTGAAACCTGTAAATCATTGGATGTGGAACACAGAGCAAGCATATTGAAGAAATTTTGAATCTTTTGAGAATTAATGAGGGAAACATAAAACTAAGTAATAATATAAGTTCGAGGTGTGATAAATGAACTTTTTAAAAATCGTGGGTTTTTAGCTAATTTGTTAGATAGATTTATATGAGAGGGGAGCTTATTCTTTTTTTGTTTTTCCTCCCTCTTTATTGGAAGAACTAGTTAATAACTTAAATGCATCCAAAAGATTTAAAAAAACTTGTGTGGTTCGAATTTTGTTAAATTCTGAAAAAAATATTCAGAAGAAATAGATATATATAAAGAAGAAATTTTTTCTTTGATAAAATTATTAAAATTGTTAGATTTTTTTTGAAATTATTAAAATTGTTAGGATTGGAGGAGAGCAGTAATATTACCCTTATATAAGGATAAGGGGAACTGTAGGAACTACAGTGAAATTAGTTTATTCAGTGTTGTAGGGAAGATATATGTTGGTATTTTGGTTGAAGGAGTGCCGTCCGAGTGGCTGGGATAACGCGACTTGGCAGAACGAAGGTCCCATTTAGAAAGTGGAGAGTAGATGTCGTAATCAAATCTCACATTGGAAACAAATGATGAGAAATGAGAGAGGATAAACAAAATGTATTTAGGTTTTATGGATTTGCAAACATTCGTATAACAGGATTAATAGGAAGGCTCTGTGACAGGGTGTTTAGATGATATATATTGTTGGTGGTAGGGTCTTTGAACTGGAGTCAAAAGTACATATATGATGATCGTGAAAGCGTGTGTAAGAATAGAATAAATAGAGTTGATTCTGGTTTTAATATTAATACTGAAGTGCGGCAGAAGATGTGTTTTGTGTTTCTTAGCCTGGTTTAAGTTGTAGGTGGATGGGGTGAGGATCACTTAGCAGTAGGATTTGTAAAAGGAAAGTCTCTTATAATGAGTGGAGAAAGAAGAGAGTGGCGGGTGGCCTGCTTAGTGGTGGTGGTCATTTGGGTTTTGGTGTGGCGAAAACTCTGAGAGTTTGAGGAGGATTCGTAGAGGAGTGTGACAGGGTGTTTAAAAGGATGGGTTGAACGTAAATGTAGATGAGAGTAAAGGTTATGGTGTGAGTGAAGAGAGTCCGTCCCCGGTGTGCAAGTCAGGGTTAGATGGTGAGCCCAATTGAAAACAATGTAACTTGAGTTTTAACCCAATATTTTAGACTATATGTTGGATGAAAATGAACGGGATGAGCAGAGTGTAGTAGGAAAGTTGTGAATGGTAAGGAGGAAGGCCGGTGCAATTAAATCCTTGGTGATCAGAACTACAAGAGACTATCTTTGTTTGAGTGCGGTAGGTTTTGCAATTGGGGTTAGTTCTTACCTGTGTAATGTATAAATAGTGAATACTATAAGTGTGGATATAAGAGGTATAGAATTAAGGTACAATCTGTTCAGATGGACAATTCTTAGGGGCGCGTTAGGGTGTGAGAGAATTGATGAAATTTATTTGAACATGTTCAAGGAGTTGTGTGGGTGTGACGAAAGGAGTAAATGAGAGAATAAATCGAAAGTGTAATTAGATTTTTGGGTCGATGGAAAAGAATGAATAATAGGTGGTGGTTAGTAAGAGTTCTAGTGGTGAGTGTGCTGGGATCAATCCTGGTTTGTGAGAATGGAAAAAAAGTGGACTGGAGAGAAGTGAATAAATGTGTGAAGGAATGTACATAGTAGTAGTGCTGGCGGGGTATTTTTGAGGGGTATGGTTGTGGGCCTGGCAAGGGATTGAACTCCACATTGACGGGATATTCACGTGAAGGGTCGCGTCGTCGTTTGTGAAGTCTCAAAGCTAATTTTTTTGACTGTGACTGAGCTGTCACGTAAGCAAGTATGGAGGTGATGGCCGGGTGGCTTCTTTGACTTGTCTGGTTTTTATATTTATTGATTTACTTGTCTTCTTCCCTGGTATGTTGCGTTACTTCGTCGCCCCCAATCTCGGACTGTATAACTATATATATATATATATATAGTATAATAGTATTTTATTCTATATATATACATATATATGACTATCATATATATATATATATTTATATTATATAATATTATATATATATATATAGTATTATAGCAGTTCGCTATATTTTATTCATTTAATATTTATTTTTGTTTTATTGCAAATTATTTATAGTTCCCATTTTTGTTACGATAAAGTTTCTTTACATGATGGGTTCAATTACCAAAGAAAACTACTCATTCTAAATCTATTTTATATTTTCCAACAATAATTTATTCTTTAAAATAATATAATTTAATTATATTAATTTTATGATTGTTAACTGAATGAATTTGGGATGCATATTATAATTTTTTTATTATTATTTTTTGCTGTTAAAATTAGTAAATTATTAATCGGTGTTATTATTTATTTATTATCTTTTCTATATTATTTTATTATTAATTTTTTTATAACATATACTCTAACACTGGTAATTTGATAGGTTCTAGTATGCTTCTATTTCTTGAGCTCCCAATTAACTGATTGATAGACGGTTGGTTTTCTAATCATTTCCTAATACTTGTGGCAGAAGTATTCATTGGATTTATTAAACGTTTGTGCTTTAAATGAAATCTCTTTAAAATATATAAAAAAAAATAAACTGATGTTTAAACCCAAAAACGATAATTGATTTATTTTATTTGCTAAATTTAGATTATTCTTATAAGTGTCAATTTAGGGCTTTAAAAATGGTGCTCCCAAGAGTGAAATTGTCCACTCAACCCTTGTATCATTTTTTGTAGCAACATTAAATAATTATATATTTATATATTTTTTACATTTTTTTTATTTTTTTTTTTTCAATTTTATAAGAACCCATTTGGCATCTTTAAAAGTATATAATTTAATTCTAGTGTTAAACTTAGTTTCCTCAATAGGGCTAATACTAATGTTATCTTACTCTACTACCATCTACTGACTACTTCTATCTAACTCTATTGTTACTGCTTCTAACTAACTATTACTATTACTCCTACCTCTAGATATATTTATCTGACTTCTGTTCCTACTTCTCGAATTATTCCTCTCCTCTCGCTTTCATCTCCAAATTTATCTTATCCTCCGCTTGATATGATCCACGACACAATATTTGTTACTACAATGCGCTGATCAACCAATTACTAATGTATCCACATAACAAAACTACATCAGCAAGTACTGCAACTGCCCCTCCTCTTTCTTGCAACTATGCCGCAACTACCTGGCCTAATGTTCGCGTGTTCTCGTCTGACCCCACCGCAATTTCGGAGAGATGATGTTATTTTACGATTCAGCAATTTGACATTTTCCTTGCTTCTCTTCCTACAAGAATTTGATGAAGGCATAGCTTTTCTGCTCTCATTCCCTATGGAAGTTCAGGAAATCAATCCCTACTTTTTACCTTCACATCAGCTCCTTCTCCTCTCCTTATTCTATCTTTGGTGATTATTCGCGTCGCCATCTTTCTCTTCTGATGCACCGCGTTTTCATGAATTTGTAAAACATGAAGTGTTGGGTGATTGTCTTCCTTCACAGCTTCTTACCCGTATGCTCTCTATTTCTGGTCCCCTTTCTGATAGTAACCAATCTCTTTTTCGCACTCTCTTCTGGACGGTCTTCCTGCCTTTGTTAGTACTTCCTTGCTCTCTCTCATGGTGACGCCTTGTCTCTTCAAGATTTAAGCCGAAGGCGGAATATTATATATTCGTGTGCAATTTCAATCTTTTTCTTTCTCCTATAACTTCTCCTTCTTTTACCGATATGGGTTCTTGCTCTCTGTGCGATTAATGCCTTCTTCTTCTTGCCCTCTTCTTCTTCTATTACTTTCCTTTCAAATTGCTTTAGCTAGTAACCTTTTACTTTCTCCTTTGGTTCTATTTCGTTAGTTTAGTAAAAGTACTAAAAGATTATCAGTATTCTCTTTGATACTTCCATCCCTCCCTCTTTTCAGCATTCAATCCTTTACCCTCTTCTAAACATCCTTCCTGTTGAAGCAACATGAATGTTCACATATTTCCTTGGCAACCCAAATGTCTTCTAGTCTCTCAGTTGCAGTGTCGCAATGCTGCCCTTTCGCCCTCGATATTCGTTCCTTCACCTTCGCGTCTTCTTTGCCGACACCTCCTCAGGGTTCTCCTTTAAATGCTACATATTATCCATTTTTGGTGTTAGAGCGTAACTGCATTCCTCTGTTAATTTTAATCTCATCCTGCTTCAGGAATCTTCCCCCTCGGGGGGGAGCCTGTATACGTTGCGCTCGGCTCCCTTGGTCAATTCCTCCAATTCAAGTTCTGATTCGCTCTATATTCTACATTCTTATTAAAGCTCTCGGTTATGCTACTACACGTGCCTACTTGCTTTTCCTTGTTTCTGTTGATTTCTTCTTCTGTTTCTTTCTGAGTTATGCGTTCTTCAGGTTAGTTTTACGTATATTTGATGGTGATCTAAATCGGGTTTTTTTCTTATTGACTGGCGTAGTTTCCGTCTTTGTAATGTTCAATGGGTTTTTGTTTCTTGCTCTTCCGCCTGTTGTTCTCATTTAATCGCTGGGCTGGCTATGGATCTCTTTAACAATTGCCTGGTCTGATGGCGAATCAACTCTTAATTTAATCTATGGACCTGCGTTCGTTCTTTCGTTGGACTTTTCTCTTGGCTGATGTTACACAAAAATATCATTGGTGTTGATTTTTTAAGTCATTTCAATATTCTTATTGACATGGCCAATAGTCGTCTACTTGATGACACTACTACTCTTTCTTGTAATGCTGTTTCTTTTGATTCTTCTATTTATGGTATCAATCTTCCTGATTTCTCTCGATATTCTCTGTTCACGCTCTTTTGCATTCTGAAATTTTCTGACTAATCCAGCCTATTTTCTAATTTCCTGCGTACTCACATGTTGCATGTACTTGACAAAAGGTATGCTCTGTTTAGCAAGGGCTCGCAGAGTTTCTCTCGAGACTGTGTAACAGATTGCTGCGTGTTGAATTTGACATGTTCTGGAAAGGGTATGTTTCCTCCCCTCTACTTCTCCTTACGCTTCTTCCGCTTCACTTGGTCAAAAGGGCCAGAGTTCTTTCGTTTTGTTGGGAGCTACAGGTTTACTAAATCTCAAAACTAGTTGCTCGAAGCTTAATTCTATCTGCACTTCATGATTTTCCAACTTTCTTCTTCTCTATGGATGCACCATTTTTTCTTCTTTGACTTAAAATCGCCTCACTTCAAATTCCTGTTAAACTCCTGTGGATCGTCCTAAAACGATTGTAAGATTGCAACACCCTTTTGGCAAATTTTATGTAGTAACCTTTATGCCATTTGGTCTTCGTAATGCCAGTGGCTACTTTTCAACAGTTTGATAGATCATAGTTTTTTACGTGGGGTTTACGCCTTTGTATATGGCTTCCCTGGATGATGTCGTGTTGCTGTCTCCGTTTCTTGGAGGAGCATCTTTTCATCTTCGTAAGCTGTTGGTTCTCCGTTTATCTCAAGCTGGTCTCAGTTATAATTCGAGAAGTGCATTTTAGG
Source organism: Trachelipus rathkii (assembly GCA_015478945.1). Classification (NCBI taxonomy): domain Eukaryota; kingdom Metazoa; phylum Arthropoda; class Malacostraca; order Isopoda; family Trachelipodidae; genus Trachelipus; species Trachelipus rathkii. The sequence goes on from JABUQX010111191.1 coordinate 9,854, forward strand.
TGCTGCTTCCATTCTTAATTTTCTTGGTACAATAACTCGGATGTTACTGCAAATTACTTGATGCGTGTTTTCCGGCTATTCGTAATTAAGCCTCTTCCTACCACTCAGAAAGGTTTCGTGCTTTACTTAGGTCTCCCTTTAATTTCTTCGTCGTTTTCTCCCCAAGGGCTGCTGCCATAATTAGTCTCCTGTTCTGCTTTGCTGTTCAAGGTTCGTCGGGGCGCCTTCGACAATGGTTAATTGACCTGATGCTGGCTTGTCAGGCGTTTTGAACAGAAGTAAAATTTATTGGTCATAACGACGTCTTCTTGTTTTTCCTGAACATGGTGCTGAAACCCGCCTACTATTTGTGGACGCCAGTGATTATGCTATTGGAGCTTCACTAGAGCAACTGCAAAATGGTGCTTGGCTTCCTCTCGCTTTTTATTCTCAGAAACTTCCTCCTGCTGTTACTCGCTATAGTACTTTTGGTCGTGAACTTTTTGCTGTCTATTCTTCGATTAAATACTTTAGATATTTTCTTGAAGGTCGTCAGTTTTATGTTCTCACGGATCATAAACCACTCACTTCTGCTATTACCTCTGTTTCTTTACACTATTCTCCTCGTGAATTTCGTCATCTTGATTTTATTGCCCAATTTACTACTGATCTTCGTCACATTCCTGGTCGTGATAACTCTAGTGCTGATGCTTTATCTCGTATCCAGGTAAATGCGGTTACGCCCTTGCCTACATTAGACTACTCTGCTATGTCGGCTGCTCAAATGGGGGAGGATCTTATTCTTCCTGCTGATACTTCTATAAAACTGCAAACTCTTTCTTTACCTGATTCTACTATTCCTTTAATTTGTGACATTCTACTGGCAGAGTTCGTCCTTTTGTTCTTCTGCTTTTCGAAAAACCAGGTTTTTCTTAACTCCTTTCATTCTCTTTCTCATCCTGGTATTTGTGGTTCTCAAAAACTTTTATCCTCTCGTCTGTTTTTTTTGGCCTAAGCATGCCATCTGTACATCTCGTTTTGGGCTCGTTCATGTATTGCTTGTCAAAAAACCAAAGTTTCATTAGACATACTAAACCTCCTTTAGGTTCATTTCTTTTACCCCTTGTCGTATTTTGATCGTCGTTCATCTTGATGCTTGAGGGCCCTTTCCCGCCTTCCCGCGTGGGTGTACTTTAGTTTATTGCCTCAAAGGGTTGACAGATATACTCGTGGCGTCTGAAGTATTCCTCTTTTTCTCCTAACTGCGGAAAATATTGCTACAGCCTTTCTTCTCACGTTGGGTGGCTCGATTTTGGTTGTGTACCTTGCTCATAATTGTCACTGATAATGCCCAGCAATTTTCGTTAACATCTTTGGCGTGCACTTTCTATCTCTCCTTGGTATTGAAATATATCATTCCAGTATTATCATCTCAAGGAATTCTTATCTCGAGGCGCCTTCATCGCCATATTAAAGGCTGCTTTGCGCATGCTCCCCTAATCCGCAACTTGGGTGGAGAATCTTCCTCTGGTTTTAGGCTTTGGTCTTCGGTCTTCGTTAGGAGAATTGAAATCTTCTGGCAGCTGAACTAGTCTATGTCTCACTCCTTGCGTCTTCCTGTGAATTTTTTTTGCTTCTTTCTTTCCTATTGACCTTTGCTTTTCCGGATTCTCTCTTGAAGACTTTTAGCTGTTATTACAAGATTGTTTTTCTTTTTCTTCCTTCTCCTGCTCGTTCCAAATCTATGCTGCGTTTCTTACTGCAAGATTTAGATCTGCTACTTCAATAGTAATTCTTCGTCTGACTCCAATCGTTTCTTTACAACTTCTTATCTGGTCCTTTATCCTTGTCTTCGTCCGCCAGACCTCATTTTTTCCCAAATTCAAATGGACTCGTGTTGAAAATGTTCGTTGACGTATTAAACTGCTTTCCTTGATTTCTTCGAATCTGATCTTTCCGATAATCCGGTTGCTAGATAATTCTTTTGTCACTTGATGATTCTTCTATTGGTTTGTGATG
>JABUQX010111192.1:0-20437 GCA_015478945.1 Trachelipus rathkii
GGAGATTCAGTGTAGGTTAAGTGAGAATATATTTAGTATTCTATATTTTATTATTATTATTATTATTATTTATATAGTATATATATATATATATTTATATATATATTATATATATTATATATAATATATATATATATATATATATATTATATATATATATATATATAATATATATATATATATATATTATAATAATAGTCTAAATATATATATTATATATATATATATTATAGTTATATATATATATTATATATAATATATATATATATATTCTATATATATATATTATATATATATATAATATATATATATTATATATTATTTATATATATATTATATATATATATATATATATATATATATATATATATTTATATATATTCTATATTACTCACTTTATTTATAAAGTTTTCTTTCTTTTCTTGCAGCAAATTTCTGTATTATTTTTTTCATGCAATATATATATATATATAATATATTATATATATATATATATTTATGATATTATATCTATATATTGGATTATGTGTTAGTTGGGAGTTATGTTTTATTATTGTTGGTGATATTATTGATGTAGTGTGGTATATATTTATACAAGAGACAATGCAGAGATGAATAGATTAATATATGAATACTAGCCTGTACTGCACATTTTTCTAAAAATTGATTTCAATAGGCTTACATCGAAAAAGATTTAGTAATTTTTAATGAAACTTAAATCGAATAAGATTCCAATATCCCGTATTTACAACTAACAGCTCAATTTTATTAAAAACACAAATCAGTAATAAAATAATATGAAAGCGTATTATTACCAATAGAACTCCACACATCATTTTATTTTGAATAATGACAATTTGCAATGTTGAGTCAGAGGCAACCTATATCGTCGCCTGAAGAAGAATTTGAGTCAACGCGTTTTCAGCGAGACAGCGACTCTCACGTTGAGTCAATAATTATATAAATTAATTATTAAATAATGTCATATTATGCGATGTCAGTTAGCATAAATAATTTTTATTAGTTTAATTATTTAATTATCTTATTATAATATTACTTAAATTATTTTTGCTAATGAATTTTTAATTTGGGGATTATTAAAAAATGAAGACTGTCTGACTGTCAGGGAATCCCAAAGTTGCTAGCTTTAGAGAATAAGGAACTATTTTTTTGACGGGGATTAACAATTGCCACCGATCGCTACTATTAAAAGAGGAATCGAGTAGAAATTGATGCCCATCTTAAAGCTAGCCTTCGAACGAAATCATTATTTATATATATATCTTATATATTTATTATATATATATATATATATATATATTATATATATATATATATATATATATATATATATATATATATATTATATATATATATATATTATATATATGATATATATATATATATATAATAGGTGCGTCGTTGTGGTGTGTGGTGGTGTTGTGCTGAGTTTTTAGGATGAGAGTTTTATGGGGCTGCACTAGGGCAGTGGCGTTGCTACTCTTGCCTAGCGCCCAGCCGCCACTGATATATATTATATATATATATTTATATATATATATAATATTATATATATATATATATATATATATATATATATATATATATAATATATATATATATATATAATATATATATAATTTTTATATATATATATATATATATATATAATAATGCTTGGGTGTATCCAGCTCAAAACCGAGAGGATGAGTGATTTCTGAATTCAACCTCTTTCGTGGGGGATGAAGGATCCATTGGGAGGAGCCATGCAATAATAGAATAATAACAGAGAATCAATTTTTTTAAATAATATTTCAATAATAGTTTGCAAGAATTAGCTGCAAGTTTTCTAATTACAGCTTCCACTAATTGAACCCTGTTTGCGAAAACCCACTGACGCTGAATGCTTAGCATGGCTAACTGATTTAACCTATTTTCTCCAATATTGCTTCCTTGCCATGTTTTAGTTCGGCGAAAAGAGTTAAATTAACACTCCACAGTGCTTGTTTTGCAAGGCTGTTAAAGCAATGGAGTAGCGCTTTTCTAATGGTTGGGAAAAACAATTTCGTTTCTTTTTGAAACCTCAATGATGTCTGGCGCTCCCTGTACCTTAATACAAATTTTCAACCACAATTCCCTTTCTCCTTCGAAGCCTTGCAAATTGTAAAAATTTTCACAAGATGAGATACTTCATTCTATTCCTAATATGAAACATCTTTCATGTTACTTAGATATAAATGGGTCAATTAAAATGAATATAATGGAATTTAATTATAAGGTGTTATTAGAGACTTTCTCCAAAATTCGGTAGGTTTTTCTTCTGGAGGGTTGCTTCTATGATTTTGTCTGCCAGCAACGCGAGTGGCGATTATATCAACATTCAAATGCTTTGCAATGTTGCCTTCAGTAGTGACAGGGCGTTTGGCGAGCGTCTGGGGGCACGGCCTTTGTCGATTAGGGAGTAAGGAGGTGGCGTATTGGCTTGACTGTGGTATTGGTTATGTGTGGTGTGTGATAACTGATCAGACACGAAATTTTTCAAGTGCCTCTAGAGGATGTTGATGTAGGGGGTACTCCCCCGTGCGCGAAGGTGAATTATAACGTGACGGGCCATTTGTTGTGCTTCCTTTTCGAGTAAAGATTAGGCTTTACGATTTCCAATCAAACAGGTGGACCACAGGCGAGTTTTGGTGACCATAGGTCACCCCTAAAGGGGTGCGGCCCCATAGCGCCAAGGTTCAATTCCGTCCTGAAACCATGTTAGGCTTATGCGCATCGGGCTGAGATATTTGGATATGAGCTTTATATGATGAGTAATCTCGTCGGGACGAAGATACGTCCCTCGCGTCCCGCTGTAGGGGGGGGGAACGCTTTCCCCAAAAAAATAAAATTATCGTAGAAGACAGGTGAAACTTTGGAGACAGGTAGAGGTAGTTGGATGTGCGGAGCGGAGTTGGGGGAGTCGGATCGGTTTAGGAGTCCGAACCCCCGAGGGGGTCCCAGTTGAAAAGAAGATGCCTGATGCAAAAAAGGAGAAGATGAGAAGGAAGAAGAGAAAGGACGAAGGAGGAGGAAAAGGAGGAGGAGAAGAATGAGCAAGGATTAGGTCAGTAGGAGACGGAGTTTAGTACGGTCCGGTGCTGAAGCCGGTGCGGTGCTGAGTTAATAAACATTCGTATAACAACAATGTGGGTGTCTTTAAATATGTTATTGGGTCTGTAGATTTCGAAAAAATTGGTTTCAATAAAAAATAGAAGATAAAAATAAATAAATAATAAATAAATAATAAATAAATAAAATTTCTTGTTATCTTTTTTAATGTTTTAAAATCACAAATTTTACGTTTTTATAAAACCTAACCGTATCAGTAAATCAAGTCCACCAAACCTACCCTCTGTCCAGTCGTGATTATTGATCATATTGATCTATTGATCTTTGATCTATTGATCTATTGATTTAAGTCAAATTTTTAATAAAATTGTCATGTTTACAACCTAAGCAGTAAAGCAGTAATCAATCACATCCACCACCTCCTTTTCCAGTTGTGATCTATTGAATCTATTGAATCTATTGATCTATTGATCTATTGATCTATTGTCTATTGATTCAAGTCAATTTTTACTATAATTGTCATGTTTTACATACACTAAGCATAAATCAGTAAATCAAACACCATCCAGCCCCCTCCTGTCCATTCTTGATCTATGGTCTATAGGGGGGGGTTGATCTTTGATTCAAGTCACATTTCGAGTATCATTTTTGGATAAAATAAATAACAATTTTTTATACCACTGATCACGAATATATGCTAACGTAAAAAGTTTTCACATTATAAGAACATAGTATCACTGAACTACGATATAATGTAACAACGCAAAATAACATACTATAGTCGATAAGCAGTCACATTAACAAAGTTCGCATACTAACAACAGGAAAGTAACTACATGGTATGCAAAACGTAACTATTCACACTTTGTCAAGCATATCCCTAACATATTAACAAGGTAATTTATATTACATGGTAATATTTTAACTAAAATGTTTCCAACAGTTGTTTATTATCAACAGCTGATCAAGGAATATACTTCTAACGTAATAAAGTTCCACTCAATAAAACTAACCAGCGTAAATGAACTAAGAAAATAATGTACAAGAACAAAACTACACAACTTACACACGAATAACTGTTAATTTAACGTTCGACACTTAACAGTAAATGTAACTAACTTGCATGCATGCGTAACCTATTCTCTGGCTTTTTCAGCATATCTCTCTAGCATATTCGTTATCTTACAGCTGACACAGGTAACATTTACGGTAAAAATGGATCATAATCTGTGCGTTATCATATCGATGAGAAACGATATACTCTATAGCGTGAAATAAGATAGTTTCCACATCAATAAGCTTAACCTTGCCGTACAATGAACTAAGAAATAATGTACAACGACAAACTAACACAACTTACACATAGAAACTGTTAACAATTAACAAAGTTCCACATTAACACCAGTAAAGTAATACATTGCATGCAAAACGTAACCTAATCATACTTTTTCAAGCATATCTCTAACATATTAACGTTAATTTTACATTGAAGCAGTAATATTTAACGAAAATTTATCATAATCCTTGTCTAATTATCATACAGACCAATGAATATATGCTAACGTAACAAAGTTTTTACATTAAAATAGTAATATTTAACAAAAATTTAACATAACCTTACCTAACTATCATAATCAAATAAATGCAAACATAACAAAGTTTTGCGTAGAGATGCGGGGAGATGTCAACGTATCAGCATGGCGAAAAATATCCTACTGAAGAAAATAGAGTTTAAGCAATCTTAAAGCTAATGAGATTCTTTCTTCAAACAATCGAAGAAAGTAACAAGAATAGACGCACGAAACGAACAATATCAATCAAAGAGTATTTTACTCGTAGACAAACACCAACACAACACAACAACAAAACAACACACAACAACAAAAACAACACAAAAACAACAACAACAGCAACAGTAAATAGTCAAAATAAGTTTTAATATAACTAACCAACGATATATGCAACGTAACATTGTTTCAAAACCTAATAAAGCTAACATAGCATTACCAGTAACTAAGATATATGCCAATGCCAAAATCCTAGCACACCTTAAGCTGAATCAACAACTACATTAACAAAGTTTCCATTACTAACAACAGTAAGTACCTAACACAGTGTACAAAAACGTAACCTATCCACTTTTTTCAAAGCATATCTCTAATATCAATGTTAATTTTAACATTAACACTATTGATTTACGTTTGCATTTCGAGTATCATTTTCGAAAAAAATGCCAAAAATGAGTTCTTTATATACTAACCAGTGATTATATGCTAACGTGACAATGTTTTCACATTAATAAGGCTAACATAACATCATAGTGAGTTAAGAAACATAATGTAGCAACAACAAACTTAACCACTTATCCACTAAATAACAGTTATACATTAAACACAGTTCCACCCTTACACCAGTAAAGTAACTGAGCATTGGTATACAAAACGTCACTATTATTTTTCCAAGCATATTCTAACATATTAAGTTATTTTACAAAACACAGTAATATTGTAACAAAAATTTATCATAACTTGTCTAATTATCATACAACCATACGCATGACTGTAACATAACAAATTTTATCCAAACATAACATGCTAACATAAAAAATAAGTTCTTTGAATACATATCATAGTAAATTGTAATGTTTTACTGATTTCAAAGCAGTAAATCAGTAATCAGTAAATCAAACACCCCTCCCTACCCTCCCACCATGACCTTTCGATCTATTGATCTATTAATTCATGTATATTTCTGTATCATTTCGGTTAAACATAACACAAATAATTTTTTTATATACTACTTGAATAATGTTGGGCTAATGTGATAATATGAGTTTTTACTTAATTAAGCTAACATAACATGACCTGAACTAAGAATATAATGTACAACGACAACCTAACAACCCATACCGTAGAATAGATCTACTACATTAACAACTCACACTTACACAGTAAAGTATCTACACTTCGTCAAACGTAACTATTCCTCTTTTTTAAGCATATACTCTACATATACAATGTTTAATTTTGCATAACATCGTAATCTTTTTAACAAAAATTTAGCATAAACCTGTCTTAATCATCATAGCAACAACGATATAATGCTGATGCGTATGCAAATTTTTACATTAAACTTCTTAATATTTAACAAATTTATCGTATCATTTCTAAATATCATAGATCACAACGATAATTGCAACATACAAAGTTTTATTACCAAACATACATATAAATAACAAAATTTTAACGTAAACATAACATAAAAATCAAGTTTCTTTGAATTAAAATATCAAATAACGATGTAATAGTGTTTACTGATTTTAAAAGGCAGTAATCGTAAATCAGTAAATCGTGCATCCATACATGCAAGCCCTACCTATATAGCCTATGATCTATGATTCTATTGGGATCAAGTCATATTTCGAATATCATTATGCCATACATAATATAAAAATAAGTTCTTTATATATTGAATAAAGTTTTATGCTTACGCGACAAAGTTTTAGCATCAATAAAGCTAACATCTCGTAACTTGAACGTAGCATATAAGGACAAAGCAAACTAACATTCATCGCGTATGAATAATTCCACTAATTTCCAGAAAATTCCTACTTATCAAAGGTAAAGTAACTAGCAGGTCCATAATACTCGATTATGTTCTCTTTTCTCCGCATATCAGAACGGTAAAGACGTATTATAACAAATCCTCAACAAAGTGACAATCTATAAGATTACGAGCATCTTGAACTATGAATTGACACTATCCTTCATCAAAGTGTCATTCGTCTCGAGTATAACATCATTTAAGTGTGAATAAACAGTAGACATTAACAAAGTATAGGCAAAACCTAAAACATTACTCAACAAAACTTACCTAGCTCACCGTTTCTAACACTCATCGTCAGTTAACAAGTAATATCTTACACCTAATCATGTTCTAATTCTCTAACAATCAGTGTTTATCTCACATGACGGTCATAGTATATTATAAACTAACGTATGAAAAAAGTAACAGTTTTCATTACCAGAGTATCTAAAGCAATACATCACCTCCCGAGAGAAAACCAAGGGTGCGACCCTTGAAAGGGTGTAACCTGAGAGGGGAGTCCTCGCGTAGGGGTGGTAAGTGGTTTTTGGGCCTCAAGCCTGAAGGGCTGATCCTTACCCCTCCTTCGGAGGGGTAAAACCCGCTTACACCCATTCGGGGTGATCCCCCCTCTCAGGGTTTACACCCTTTCAAGGGGCGCACCCTTGGGTTTCTCTCGGGAGGTGATGTATTGCTTTAGATACTCTTGGTTAATGAAATGTTTATCGTAGTTAGGTCGATTATGGTTAAATATTACTATGACAATGTGAAAATTACACTGATTTGTTAGAGAAATGATTAATTTTTTTTGTAATATATTACTGTGTTAACTGACGATGATGTGTTAAAAACGTGGAGCCTAGGTTAAGGTTTTTGTTGAGTAATGTTAGTTTGCCGAGAAATTTTGCTAATGTCTACGTTTATTCATAGTTCAATGATGTTATAGCTCGAGACGAATGACACCTTTGATAAGATAGTGTCAATTCATGAGTTCAAGATGCTAGTATCTTTGATAGTTGGTCACTTTGTTGGGGATTTTGGTTAGATAAATACGTCTTTACCTTTGGCTGATATCGGAAAGAGGGATCTATCGGTATTGTATGACTGCTAGTTACTTTACTTTGATAAAAAGTAGGGAATTTTCAGGATTTAGTGGATTATTCATACGCGATGTTGTTAGGTTTGCATTGTAGCCTTATATTCTAGTTCAGGTTCGATATGGTTAGCTTATTGATGCTAAACTTTGTTGGTTAAGCATAATTTGTAGGTAAGTATATAAAGAACTTATTTTTATGTTATGTTTATCCAAATGATACTCGAAATATGATTGAATCAATAGACAATAGATTATAGGCGGATGGGTGGGTAGGGGCTGCAGGGATGGGTGGGTTTGATTTCCTGATTTACTGATTTACTGCTTTAACGTATGTAATGTTAAATTTTACTGTGGATATTTTATTCAAAGTAATTATTTTTATGGTTATGTCAGGAAAAAATTTTGTTATTTTTATGTTATGTTTGGTTAAACTTTGTTATGTTGCATTATCCGTTGTGTTATGTATAAATTTAGTGAATAATTTTTGTTAAATATTTACGAAGTGTGATGTAAAAATTGATACCGTCAGCATTATATTCTTGTCTGTTGATGATTAGAAGGTTTTATGCATAAATTTTTGTTAATATTACGATGTTATTGTAATCATTTGATATGTTTTAAGATATGCTTGGAAAAGTAGGAATATGTTACGTTTTGTAGAAGTGGTTGGTACTGTTTACTGTTGTTACGTGTAAAAGTTTGTTATGTTAGTAGTCTATTCGTACGTATGGTGTTAGTAGTTTGTCCGTTGTACATATAGTTACTTAGTTCGGTCTGTATGTTATCTGTGCATCAATGCAAGATGGAGGTATTGAAACGTTATCTGACATTGGTTGGTATATTAAAAACTTATTTTTGTGCTACAAAATCCCAATCAACCTCGAAATATGACTGAATCATAGATCAATAGATCGAAAGGTCTGGTGGGGAGGGTGGGAGGGGTTTGATGATTGATTTACATGATTTCCGATTTCAGGATTGAAAATTAGTCAAAAGTTTCCAATGTACCATGATATTTTATTCAAAGAAATTTATTTTTTATGTTTGTTTGAAAAATTTGGGTATGCTTCATTTTCGTAGGTTTGGTATGATAATTAGACAAGGTTTATGATAATTTTTGTTAAATATTACTGTGTTTGTAAAATTACGTTATATGTTAGAATATGCTTGTAAAGAAATGAATAGGTTACGATTTTGTATACAATGCTAGTTTATTTACTGTGTAGGTGGAACTTGTTAATGTTACTGTTTTAGTGGGTAGTTGTGTTAAGTTTGTTGTTGTAGCTTATGTTTCTTATTTCATATGATGTTTGTTAGCTTTATTATGTGAAAACATTGTTATGTTTAGCATCTTTTCACTGGGTTAGTATATAAAGGAACTCATTTTTTGTGCTATGTTACGAAATGATATCTTGAATTTTTGTTAAATATTAGTGTTAATGTAAAATTAATCATTGATATGTAAGAGATATGCTTGCAAAAAGTGTGAATAGGTTACGAGAAAGTGTGAATAGGTTACTTTACTGTTGTTAAGTATGGAACTTTGTTAATGGTAGCTGTTTATTCGTGCTTAAGGTGTGCTAGTTTTGTATTGTGGCATTTATTCTTAGTTCTGGTAATGCTATGTTAGCTTTATTAGTGTGAAAAAAAATTTACGTTGCATTATTCGTTTGGATAGCGTTAAAGAACTTAAACAGTACAAACTAACTGTTTGTTGTTGTTGTTGTTGTTGTTGTTGTTGTTGTTGTTGTTGTTGTTGTTGTTGTTGTTGTTGTTGTTGTTATTTAGTTGTTGTTGTTGTTGTTGCTGTTGTTGTTGTTGTTGTTGGTTGTTGTTGTTGTGTTGTTTTTGTTGTTTCTAACGAGAATATATACTCTTTTGATCTGATATGGTTCGTTCGTAGCGTCGTATTCTTTGTTTACTTTCTTCTGATTGGTATGAAAGAAAGAATCTCATTAACCTTTAAGTATTATTAATGAACTTTAATTCTCTTCATTTTTTTTTTTTTGGATATTGATTAATCCGGCTTGATACGTTTACGTCTCCCAGCATCTCTACGCTTGTTGTGTTTGGCATTTATTTGTTGTTGGGGTTATGACAGTTAGGTAAGGTTTGATAAATTTTTGTAAAATATTACTAGTTAAGTGTAAAATTTGTTTTAGTTAAGATTTATTCCATTGGTTTCAGTGAACTAAGTACAGGATGTGATACTTTTTGTTTATTATCTTGTATCAATGTGAATTAAACGTTAATTGTTAGAGATATGGCTTGAAAAAAGTATGCAATGATTACGTTTTTGCATGCAATGTTAGTGTTAGTTACTTTAATGGTGTTAAGTGTGGAACTTTTCTAATGTTAACAGTTTATTCGGTGTGTAAGGTTCGTGTTAGGGTTTGGTCGTGTACATTATTTTCTTGAGTTGTGTTCGATGTTAGCTTTTATTGATGTGGAAACTTTATTATGCGTTAGAGTATAATTCGTTGATCAGTAGATCACGGCAGGTTATGGATCATTTTTTGTAATGTTAATTGGGTCAGTGTAGATTAAGTTAATATGTAGATATGCTTGAAAAAGTGAGAAATATGTTACGCTTTGCATGCATGTTAGTTACTTTACTGGTGTTAATGTGGAACTTTGTTAATGTTCACAGTTTATTCGTTGTGTAAGTTGGGTTAGGTTTGTCTTTGTAGCATATTTTCTTAGTTCTGTTTACGCTGTGTTAGTTTATTGAGGTGGGAACTTTTACGTTAGAGTATATTCGTTGATCCGTATAATTAACCATGTTGTGATAAATTTTAGTTAAATCATTCATGTTTAATATAAGATTAACGTTAATTTTTTAGAGATATGCTTGACAAAGTTTAAAATAGGTTACCTTTTGCATACCATGTTAGTTCTTTCCTGTTGTTAAGTATGGAACTTTGCTAATGTTGATGGTTTATTCATGTTTAAGATGTTTTAAGTTTGTCGTTGTATCATTATCATCGTAAGTTCAGGTGATGCTATGATTGCTTTATTAATGTGAAAACTTTGTTACGTAGCATATATTCGCTGATCAGTGTATACAGAATTTGTTTTTATGTTATGTTTATCCCAAAATGATACTCGTAAATGTGACTTGAATCAATAGATCAATAGATCATAGATAGGATGGACAGGAGGGTGGCTGGATGGTGGTTGATTTACTGATTTACTGTTTAGGGTATGTAAAACATGAAATTTTAGTAAAATTTGACTTGATCAATAGATCAATAGATCAATAGTCACAACTGGCCAGGAGGGTGGTGGGATAGTGGTTTGTTTACTGATTTTTACTGGTTAGGGTATGTAAAACGTTACATTTTAGTAAAAATTTGACTTAAATCAATAGATCAATAGATCATAATCAGATAGATCATAGATACGACTGACAGGAGGGGGTTGGATGGTGTTTGGATTTACTCTTTAACTGCTTGGGTATGTAAAAACATACAATTTTAGAAAAATTGATTAAATCATAGATCAATAGATCAATAGATCACGATACTGGACAGGAGGGTAGGTTGGGGTGGCTTGATTTTACTGATTTACTGTTTAAGGGTTGTAAAATGTAAATTGTAGTTTAACCTTAAAGAATAAGAATTTTATTTCTTTATTTATTTATTTATTTATTTATTTATTTATTTTTTTTATCTTTTCTTGATGGTATTGAAACCATTATTTTCGAAATCTACAGACCCAATAACATATATAAAGACACCAACATTGTTGTTATACGAATGTTTATTAACTCAGCACCGCACCGGCTCCAGCACCGGAGCCGGTACTAACTCCGTCTCCTCTGACTCTGAATCCTTTCTCATCTTCTTTCCTTCAGCTCCTTTTCCTCTCCTTCTCCTTTCTTATTCTCCTTTCTTCTCTTCTCTTACTCTGTTTTGCATTCCACGCAATTGTCTTCTTTTAACTGGGGACACCCTCCGGTGGGTTCTGGACTCCGAAACGAATCCGACTCACTCCGTCTCCGAACTCCAACTCCGCTCTCCGACTCCAACTCCTCTACCCTGTCTCCAAGTTTCAGTCTTCTACGATAATTTTATTTTTTTTGGGGAAGCGTCCCCCCCTTACAGGGGGGACGCTGAGGGACGTAATCTCGTCTCCGACGAGATTACGTCATCATATAGCTCACATCCAAATTTTAGCCCGATGCGTTAAGCATAAACACGTGGTTTTTCAGGACGAATTTGCCTTGGCTATGGGGCTGCACCTCTTGGGGTGACCTACGGTACTCAAAACTCGCCTATGGTCACATGTTTGATTGGAAATGTTAAGGTCCTAATTTTACTCGGAAAAAGGAAGCAGCAACAAGGGCGTAGCGTATTTCACCTTCGCTCTCGGGGGAGGTACCCGTAATACATCCTAGAGACTTGAAATTCACCCTGTTTCGAGCTTAACCAAACAATAACCTATAACAAGTTTGAAGCCAATAGCTCTATTCCTTCTATCGAAAGGGTGCAGACGCTCAAACTGCCCTGTCACTGCTGCTTCTCTTTCAAAACGTCACTGTGATCTTCTCTCGATCTTCCCGATGATCTTAGATGCAGAGAAAGTTTGAAATGTGGCTGGTTTGGTATTGACTCTATCACGTGTCATTCATTGAATGTATTTGCTGGCAGGTTCAGTATAGCGGAATACTTTGCTACTGCACAAGCAAATGAAAGATCTGCACACCGTGCAGTGCATTTGATATGCATTTTTCTTATCGCTTGTAGTTTTCTCTTCAGCTATTCTCATAATGCCTTCTACATATTAAAGAAACTGATCCTTAAATTCAGGATGGCTATGTAACTTTCTAACCATCTAAGTCTCAGATTAGTTTGGAATGTTAGCAGTAAGGCTTGCGTTGTTAAAATGGACGCCGCCAATAACTATTAACTTAGGTTTAAATTAAGTTGTTTCCACCAAGTTTCGAAATTTTGGAATAAGTTTAAGTCGCTAAGACAAGGTTTAGTTGTGTGAAAGTGCAATGGAAGTACATAGGCTTTTTTTGTACTTTTGCTCAAGATCGCTTGCAATACTTTCTCTTTTCCCCAGACATAGTGGAAATAACCGTCGAGATTACCCCCACTTATGCGGGGTATACAGGTTTAAGTTGGTAACAAAATTTTCAATGGCTTATATCACTAAGTCCTTCAAAGGAAGGTGCAACTATTTTTCGAGGGTACGCCCCAATTTTCAACCCCCTCAAAATGGAACATAAAATTTCGGATTTTCAGCCGATTTTGACCGTATAAACACCAAACTGTAGCTTTTTTGCCCTCTAAACGTTGTTTTCGGGTAGTTTTCCTGTGACTGTAATCATTCTCTTCACGACTTTTCAATTTGTTCAAAACACATGTTCTTTTGACATGTTTTCGTCTCAAACTCAGAATTTTTCGAAATGACTTCAAACTTGAAATATGCCTAGATAGGTCCATTACCTACAATAGTCAAAGAGGATTTTTTCGATTTTTTGAGTTTTGTGCTCAGCGTTGTCCAATTTTCAAACCCACTTTTTTTTGGATTTTGAAATGAAAAATTGCGATAAAATTTTTCCTGTTCGGGCGAAATGAAGGAAATTTTCATGGCATATGTAGTTGGGAGAGTGGCACATTCTTTACTTAGATAATTTCTTTGTATATGCATTAGTTTTGGATTTGTTCTTGGAAGAAATTTAAAAAAAAAAAGTTTAAAAATTTTTAAAAAAAATTTCTTTTGAATATACAAAAGATTTATCTAAGTAAAGATTTATCCTGCCCTCAAGCTCTATATAGCTTAAAAATCCTTCTTCGATTTTGTTACCCTTTTCATTGAAGAAACGTAACAAAATAAAGAACTGTTCTTTGCCAGAAATATCCCCGGTTTCTTCAGCCAGAATGCCTGTAAACCAAGCTTTCCCTTAACCGCATGTGCGAAGATAGATCGTAGACCAATTGATCAATTGATTTTCATTATGTATGATGATGATTTGGGTATTAAGCGCTTTTCGGTCAGTACTAATATGGTGTTTTAATTCTGAATTACTTGCTTCGATGCGTATACGGCATAACTCTATAAGGACTCCTTCATCCAGATTCTTGCCTCTGAGAGGTAAATCTGTGTACCCAAAAAAAATGACTCAGGAAACAACTGAGAACAGTTCTATTAATTTTTGAGAAGACTAGTGAAGTTGTATGTCCACTGCAGCGGCCTCCATGAAAGATATTGAAGATTCCATTGCAGACTGATATCCCTTAGTCTGTAATGTACTTTGCAATAATCGTGCATGTGCTTGTACTTAGTGATGGGTCTGATGATGACAGAACACCAACCATCTCTCATCATGCCGACTGAAGGAGGAAACAATACACAATATTTGCAGAAAACACCTTTGAGTCACCTTGAGTAAACTAACCATGGTAAATATGTGTCCAGCTACTGGTGATTGAGTTTCCTCATGAGGTGTTTTTCATCTGCCGCGAAATCGTAGTCCTTCGTAGGTACCTAGATATTAGTAGTATCTGGTCTATTTGGTAACCTCCACCTATTTCGGTATGAAGGAATAGAGGTATTGCTTTCAAACTTGGAATATAATCTATGTATGGGTTAAGCTCGAAACAGGGTAAATTTCAAGTCTCTAGGATGTATATAAGGGGTACTTCTCCCCGAGAGCACCTACTTTTATTTTGGCTTGTGAGTGAGTGAGGATTAGGCTTATGGGGAGCAAGAGGGATCACGTGGAGGGTTTACAGACCGAATGTCTGTCAGCCCAACAAACAGACAAACCGTAGGTTTGTCTGTTTGTCTGTCTGTCGTGTTTGTCTGTCCTTGCTCTGTGTTTGTTTGTATTATTTTTATTATTATTTTTATTATTATTACTTCGAAAGAAGTGTTTCCGCAGGAAACACTTCTGAGTTGTTTTTTTTAAACCCTTCTGCGTATCTTTCTATGGGTCCTACATCTAATTTATTGCTTCTTCAGCCCTTCTGCGTCACCTTCTGCGTCTCCTTCAGAGACTTTTGCATTTCGCCGCCCTGCCCTGCATCGTACAGGTTATCGCCCCGACTTCGACTCTGCCTCCACCTTTTGGTTTCGATTCCGCCGACAAAGACGACTCCTGTTCCGCCCCGTTCCGACTCCGACTGCGACTCCCACTCCCTGTATATATATATGCTGTATATATATATATATATATATATATATATATATATATATATATATATAACATATATATATATATATATGCTATATATATATATATATGCTGCTGCTCCCATATATCTTTATCTATATATATATATATATATATATATATATATATATATATATATATATATATATATATGTGAAATGATTTTTGAGCTCCGGCTCTGAAAAAAGCCTATGGCTCCGATGTGCTCTACCGCCTCCACCATGGGTTAGAGTTATCGTTTCAGTTAAAAATTTGGAGGGTTGTTAGGGGTGACATATCTTCCAACGTAATAGACGAGGGTACGTCCCTCTGGGTCCCCTTCGGGGGACCCACGGGAAAAAAATTGAAGTGTTCGTATAAGGTTGAAATTTGGTGAGAGGATTCAGAGTTGAATTTCTAGAAAGAATTGGTATTGGAATCTGAGGAGTTGGCTCCGGCACCGGTGCTGGAGCCTGACTGTAATGTTTCTTTCATATCGTATATTTCTAACAATATTGGTGTCCTTATATAGGTTATCGAAGCCGTAGATCTCGAATATGATGGTTATAAGATCGTATAGGGTGTCTAGGACCCCACAGAGGAGGATTAGCACGAAACCTGAAATATTGACATAGAAACGTGGTATACATCTTTCTTATGATGCATCCTCGATACAGAAAAGAAAAAAATATTAAAATAAAAAATAAAATTAAAAAAAAATTAAAAAAAATTAAAAAAAAATTAAAAAAATATAAAAAAAATATATAAAAAAATTTAAAAAATTAAAAAAAAAAAATTAAAAAATTTAAAAAATTTTAACAAAAAATTTAAAAAAAAAAAAATTAAACATTTTTTATTCTTTTTAAGTTTATAACTTAAAAAAATTTACGTTTTTTATATAAATCAAACAGCCTCCAGAGCCTCCTGAGCCTCCTGAGCCTCCAGAGCCTCCAGAGCCTCCAGAGCCTCCTCAGCCTCACCAGTCTCCCCAGCCTTACGACAAGTTTATATTTTCCCCAGCATCGGGTAAGATTATTTCTTAAACATATTAGTAAAAGGTTTAATCATTTTGTTTTACTAAAATTTTACGCTTTTTATATTTATAACTTAAGAAATTTGTGTTTTTACATACCCTAAACCTGTAAATCAGTAATTCAAACCACCCATCCCTCCCCCCTCCCTACCCCAATCCTGGATATTTTTACATTAGCATAGTAATATTTAACAAAATTTTATCATAACCTTGTCTGATTATTATACTGATCAATGAATATATGCTAACGTAACAAAGTTTTCACATCAATAAAGCAAACATAGCATCACCTGAACTAGGAGTATAATGTACAACGACAAACATAACACACCCTACTCGCACTTTTTCTAACATATCAAGGATATTTTTACATTAACATAATAACATTTAACAAAATTTTATCATAACCTTGTGTAATTGTCATACTGATCATTGAATATATACTGACATATCAAAGTTTTCACATCAATAAAGCAAACATAGCATCATTTGAACTAAGAATGTAATGTGCATCGACAAACCTAACATGCATTAAGCATGACTAAACTGTTAACATTAACAAAGTTCCATGAATATAAGCTAACGTAACAAAGTTTTCATCAATAAAAACCAAACATAGCATCGCATCTGAACTACGGAATATAATATACACTTCACACAATTAAACTAAAGAATATAATGTACAATGACAAAACCTAACGATACCTTCCGCTCGAATAAACTGCTAACAATAACAAAGTTTTATACTAGTATAGTAACTAACATTGCATACAGAACAATTGTACAAAACTAAGATACGAAGCTGATGCGAAGAAACTATTCATTAATAAATCAGTAGCACGCTGTGATTGTTTATTTATTTATTTTATTTTTCAAATTTTTTAATTTCATTTCTAAACTTTTTTGTTCTTAAAAAACTTTATTTATTTTAATTTCATTTCTTTAAAACTTTTGTTTTAAAAAACTTTATTTATATACTTTTGTTTAAAACTTTTATTTATTTTAATTTTTTTCTTTAAAACTTTTTATTTTTAAAAAACTTTTAACTTTATTTCTTTAAAACTTTTTATTTTTAAAAAAACTTTTAATTTTAATTTTATTTCTTTAAAACTTTTTGTTTTTACTAAAAATTTTATTCTTTTTTATGTTTATAACGTAAAAAAATTTACATTTTTACATACATAAAACAGTAAATCAGTAAAATCAAACCACCCTATCCTATCATCCCCAACTCATCTTCTATTGGTCTATAGATCTATTGATCTATTAGGATAACAACTTTCCATAACAAAGTTTTATCTCTTCTAAAGATTAAACTACGAGCATAACATACTTAACACACAACAGCCGTACGAATAAATAGCCATCATTAGCATCTTAACCAATAAAGTTTACATGGGAGGAAGTAAAACAAGTTTTCATTTTTATAACATATAATTTTCAATGAAAAGAGCATTAAATAAATACATAAAAATATACGTTTTATTTTAAACATATTAATTCATCTAATCAAGGGACAGAGGATTCTGTATAAATTGAGCAAGTTCTACATATTTCTCCAGAGATTCAATACCCTTTGAAAGGATGTAGTATAAATACCGCTTTACTGCATTAATCATTCTTCGGCATGGGATCACTAGTATGCAGTCTCAGAAGGGGAAATAAACATGTCCTAGCTGAAGCAGTTGTTAACACTCTATTGCGTATAGCGGTAAACCACATGTTTCATTGTAAATTTCGTAGATTTACACCGTGAGCTATATGAATTAAGTCTTCGAGTATGTCGACATCTTTAGATGAGACGTTAATTCGTTTTTCATTTTAACCAAAGCTGTAATATTTTCAGATGATTGAACAGTGAAACCTATACACGTACGCGCGAATGTGATAGCATCGATGGGTTTCCAATAGTTGCGTACATCAATACTTTTAACATTATCAGATGCAGTGAAAACAACCTCTATTCTGTATAACCTCTCGCATTGTCACCTCTGATGATATTTCACCCGGAGGCGATCCATCAGATGATTCATAATTAACATTCACCCAAGCTTCGGTATCGACAATCTTGATGGTGCTAGCCAGAAATGAATAAAAGGTCTATTTGCACCTCCAGAATGGAATACAGGTAGCATATGTCGCTCTCTAGTTTGACGAAAAGAAACTATAATACCTACCATCGTTCCCAGGGTGCGTACAAGGTCTGTAAAGTATTTCCTAACGAGCTTAATTTTGTTGATGATATCATACCAGCACAGCAAAAAGTGTCTTACTGATGAAAATCGTATGTATAAACAGATTCAAAAGGTAATGAGATTCTTTCTTTCGACCAATCAGAAGAAAGTAAACAAGTATAGGACGGACGAACGAACCATATTCAAATAATACCATGTATAAGCGCTATACCCTAATCGTTTTCTGTTCGTGTATATATTTTCTCGATCAGGTTTTACAGTCGAGTCATTTTCTGTTCGTATTTGTATTTTCAAACCCTGGCCTTACGAACAATTCGTTTCACGTTTGTATCTGTATTTCCTGTTTCATTAGAGTTATTAGATACAAGTCGAGAAATTGTTCAAACTCCTCCCATTTTTCGAAACATTACGCAATACCTATGATTCTCGTTTGATTAATTTTCGAAACATTAAGCAATACATTTGATTCTTGTTTGTCACATGGTCAACATAGCAAATTTTATTAAAAACATTTTATGTTTTTTGCTAAGGTCTTTATGTTTTATAACATTAGCATAGTAATTTTTTAAGAAAACCTAACAAAAATTTATCATGACATAACCTATCTATCATTCTAATCAATGAATAAATGCTAATCTATGCAGGGTTGTCAAATTATCTTATACATTGATCAACGAGTATACGCTAACATGACAAAGCTTTTCACCTTAATAAAGCTAACATAGCATCATCTGAACTGATAATATAATGTACAACGACAAACCTAACACATCTTAAACACGAATAAACTGTTAACATTAACAAAGTTCCACACTTACCATCAGTGAAGTAACTAACATATCATACAAAAACGTAACCTATGCATACTTTGTCAGGCGTATCTCTAACATAGACCGTACCCTATTCACACTTTTTTCAAACATATCTCTAACATATCACTGTTATTTTACAGTAACATAGTAACATTTAACAAAAATTTATCATAACATAACCTATTTATCATACTGACCAATAACTAATATAGGCTAACGTAACAAAGAGTTTTCACATCAAAAAGCTAACATACTAACCTGACCTAAGAATATAATGTACCATTAACAAAGTTCATACTTAACAACAGTAAGTAACTACCATTGCATACAAAAACGTCTATTCCCTTTTCAAACATATCTCTAACATATCACTGTTATTTTTACATTGACATAGTAACATTTAACAATAAGTTACCAACGTAACCTAATTATCATACAGATCACCAAATATATGCGGACGTAACAAAGTTTTCACATCAATAAAGCTAACATATCATATCCTGAACTAAGAATATAACATCCAATGACAAAACTTCGGCATGCCTTATGATCAGATAACGGCTAACATTAACAAGTTCATACTTAGCTGCACTAAGTAACTACCAATCCTTAGAACAGTATGTACAACGAATCTGATGTGGAGCCCCTGTTTCACTAGGTATCAGATACAAGTCAGAATTGTTCAAACTCACTCCCACTTTTCGAAACATTACACGCAATACCTATAATTCTTGTTTGGTTTGTTTTCGAAACATTAAGCTATACATTTGATTGTTTGTTTGGCACAGGGTCAACATAACAAATTTATTAAAAACATTTTTATGTTTTTGCTAATGTCTTTATGTTTTATAACAACTCTAAAAACTTTTATTTTTAATTTTATTTCTTTAAAACTTTTTTTTAAAGAAACTTTATTTAATTTTATTTCGTTAAAACTTTTTGTTTTTTACTAAAAATTTTATTCTTTTTATTTTTATAACGTAAAAAATTTGTGTTTTTACATACCCAAAAGCAGTAAATCAGTAAATCAGCCCATCTATCCTACTCTCCTCATCGTCTCCTACCCTCCTATGATCTATCGATCTAACGGTCTATTGATTCAAGTCACATTTCATGTATCATTTTGGATAAACATAACATAAAAACAAGTTCTTTATACACTGATCAACATAACAAAGTTTTCACATTAATAAAACTAACATACCATCATCCTGTCTAAGAAAATAATGTACAATAACAACAAACCTAACACATCTCAAATCTCAATAAACGATTAAAATTAACAAAGTTCCACACTTAACAACAGTAAAGTAACTAACAAGGCGCACAAAAACGTAACCTATTCATACTTTTTGTCAAGCGTATCTCTAACATAGCAATGTTAATTTTAGATTAACATGGCAATATTTAACAAAAATATATCACAACCTCGGTAATTAT
>JABUQX010111193.1:0-5000 GCA_015478945.1 Trachelipus rathkii
ACTGTACTGTGACTACCGAGGTACCTAACTTAATCCCAACCCAACCTAACCTAACCTAACCTAACCTAACCTAACCTAACAACCTAAATTAATTTTCATTATTATACCAGTTTGTGATCAGGAAACTTAGGTTATGGAACTACGCTAGCCTTGTGAGGTGGTTGACTATATCATCACTAGTTACAGTACAGTTTCTACAAATTTGCCATCATTTCATACGCCTGTTTGCAAATACAAAAAACCTAAATACAATTTATTTTTCTCCTCCCTCATTTTCTCAATCATTTTTTTCAATGTAAAGATTTGATCCACACATCCTCTACCACTTCTAAAGCCACCTTATTCTTCACAATCAGTCTTTCAGTCACTCGATGCATTCTTTCGACAAAAATATAAGTATATATATATATATATATATCTTCCTTACTACACTTAATAAACTAATTTCCCTATAGTTCCTACAGTTACCCTTATCTCACTTACCATTATATAAGGGTACTATTACTGCTCTCCTCCAATCCCAACCATGCTCTCCATAAACATTTTGTTACACAACTTCCAAATCCAATCAATCACCATCTCGCCTCCGTTCTTGATCATTTCACCGGTAATTTCATCTATACCTGCAGATTTACCATTCTTCAACTTTCTCGCTCTACACATTACCTCCTCCTTACTAATGATTTCATGCCCAAAATGCCTATTCCTTGCACAATCAAACCCACACACATTCACTATCACCTCTTCATTACTGCCAATGTTATGCAGATTTTCGAAGTGTTCCCACCACATTCTAGTTACGAAAGCACCATCCCTATTCATTATTCTATGCAAATTCCCCTTATTCTTTATATATATATATATATATATATATATATATATATATATAAGTTATCTCTATATATATATATATATATATATATATATATATATATATATATATATATATATATATATATATATATATATATATATATATATATATATTTTAGCGTTGAGCGTAATACAGAAATCAGGAAGGCTGGGTCAATGATACAACTCGGTGAGAGGTCGGAAGCTATATTGAAATAATAAACATAATTAATATATGGAAAACAATTAACAATAATAATAATAATAATGATAATAATAATAAATAATAATAATAATGATAATAATAATAAATAATAATAATAATAATAATAATAATAATAATAATAATAATCTTACAATATAAAATATGAAAGTTATGCATAAAATATTCGTTTTCTATATTTATATTTCATTTTGTTTTAAGGGAAACTATTACATAAAATATATAAAAATTTTGAACGTAAGTCTTTTAGAATAGCCAATAATTTATAAAAAGGTTATTTAAATGTAAATAAATATAATGTATAATAAAGATTATTTTATATAAAATGTTTTTCACTAACATAAGCATGCGGCACAAAATAGAATTATTTAGACACACGAGATTCAATATGACACAAGAGCTAGGTTTAGCAATTAACGTACCTTGCTAACAATCGGAGGGAAAAATGTTATAACGAAAGTTTTAATGGCACAAAGTAATATCACAGAAGTCAGTGGTGCTTCATAAAATCAATATCCATAAGATTTAGCGAATTGTTTATAATGAAAACACGTAATTTGGACGTTTTAGAGGAACGGTGGTAAATGCTTGTTCGAGGCGAAGAATGGCGGAATCGGTGACCAATAGCAAACAAGATTGAGATCACGTGACGAGGAAGACGACAATAATGAAAAAGGAGAAAGCGGAAGGTAATATGGCTCCCCTCCGAACAGAGGAGCGTCGTGAGGATCAAGGTGAAAGTCTGCATTGTAGCAGGAATGCTGCGGAAGCATGTGCGGTAGAGGCTGCTGAGGAGCGTTGTGAGGGCTGCTGAGGAGCGTTGTGAGGGGCTGCTGAGGAGCGTGAGCTGTGCGTGGAGCGACAGCCGGAGCTATGGATGGAGCGTAAGCTGTGCGTGGAGCGACAGCCGGAGCTAAGGATGGAGCGTAAGCTGTGCGTGGAGCGACAGCCGGAGCTATGGATGGAGCGTAAGCTGTGCGTAGAGCGACAGCCGGAGCTTGAGGTGAGGCCGGAGGCAGTGGAGCTTGAGATGAGGCCGGAGGCAGTGGATTTGTCGTATACACATAATGTTGTTAGGCGGAATTGAAGGTGCAGTTGAGACGCAGGTTTGTCCATTTAGATCGATTTTTTTTATATATATTGCTTGTTTACGCTAGGTGTTTCCCTGTCTGGAGCAGGCTGTTGCGATATAACGTTGATATTATCTAAATTTGCAGGATCGGGAGGCGACATGGTTTATAAATATGAATAATGTAAAATTATAAAAAAAATAAAAATATTTTTGAAGAAATATGCGAAATAAATGAGCTAAAATGCAACTTACGTAAGCTAAATATGAGAAATATAATGGTCTGAGACCAAAAACAGAGTAAATTTTCACAAATAGGTATAGGAATGTTAACAAAAATATATATTAGGCCGCTTTTATGGGCCAAAATGATGTAAAAAAAATTATTTGAAAATGATAATTTGGGCCAGAATTCACCCAGATATTATTTAAAATTTGTATCGTAATATAATATTAAATATTTATAATTATATAATAAATGGATGAAATGCCGGGATAGCGACGGCAAAACTCCAGGGGCATCACTTTAGCGTTGAGCGTAATACAGAAATCAGGAAGGCTGGGTCAATGATACAACTCGGTGAGAGGTCGGAAGCTATATTGAAATAATAAACATAATTAATATATGGAAAACAATTAACAATAATAATAATAATAATGATAATAATAATAAATAATAATAATAATGATAATAATAATAAATAATAATAATAATAATAATAATAATAATAATCTTACAATATAAAATATGAAAGTTATGCATAAAATATTCGTTTTCTATATTTATATTTCATTTTGTTTTAAGGGAAACTATTACATAAAATATATAAAATTTTGAACGTAAGTCTTTTAGAATAGCCAATAATTTATAAAAAGGTTATTTAAATGTAAATAAATATAATGTATAATAAAGATTATTTTATATAAAATGTTTTTCACTAACATAAGCATGCGGCACAAAATAGAATTATTTAGACACACGAGATTCAATATGACACAAGAGCTAGGTTTAGCAATTAACGTACCTTGCTAACAATCGGAGGGAAAAATGTTATAACGAAAGTTTTAATGGCACAAAGTAATATCACAGAAGTCAGTGGTGCTTCATAAAATCAATATCCATAAGATTTAGCGAATTGTTTATAATGAAAACACGTAATTTGGACGTTTTAGAGGAACGGTGGTAAATGCTTGTTCGAGGCGAAGAATGGCGGAATCGGTGACCAATAGCAAACAAGATTGAGATCACGTGACGAGGAAGACGACAATAATGAAAAGGAAGAAAGAGAAGGTAATAATATATATATATATATATATATATATATATATATATATATATATATATATATATATATATATTTATATATATATATCAGCATATGTATATATATATATATATATATATATATATATATATATATATATATATATATATATATATATATATATATATATAAATTATAAAAAGATTTTTGAGCTTGATCGGAGTGGTCGATTAGCTATCAACATCAGGGCTGCGGAGTAGTAAAATAAGTTTTTCGACTCTGACTCCGACTCCGACTCCTAAATTCAAATTTGGATTTTCGACTCCGACTTTGACTCCACTTAAAGAAAAATTTTCGACTCCAACTCCGGTTCCGACTTTACTCAAACAAAAATTTTCTACTCCGACTCCAGCAGTCAAATTCAAAATTTCGACTCTGACTCAGCTTAGTGCTTAGACTTAGAGAATTACAGTAAAACATTTTTTTTGTTTCAAATATTTTATTTTCCATTGCTTTAGAAAATAAAAAAACATACCACTTTTCCAATGAATCTAATCTCCAAATACTATACCGTAAAGACATAAAGATGCAGGCGCAACACATGACAAACAAATATATTTCAGTTTCGGAAACAAATGTATAACGAAATTATAATGCAAATTATTTTTATTTTTATTATAAAACAGCCGTGTGATTTTTTTTTACCAATGTTAAAGCGAATAGTGAAGTCATCATAAATTAATAATAATAATAATAATAATAATAATAATAATAATAATAATAATAATAATAATAATAATAATAATAATAATAATAATAATAATAATAATAATAATAATAATAATAATAATAATAATAATAATAATAATAATAATAATAATAATAATAGTTCTATAAATTTCCTACTCCGACTCCGACTCCACTTACCCAGGAATTTTCGACTCCGACTTAGACTCCACTTGCACAGAATTTTCGACTCCGACTCCGACTTCTGGAAAATTGCACGAATCCACGACTCCGACTCCGCAGCCCTGATCAACATTTAAAGAAAGTCGAACAAAATGTAACGGACTAAAAAGTAACGGAGAAAAAAATAACGGAACTTATTCGGAGCGTTACATGAAAGAAAAAGTAACGAGTCCGTTACTCCGTTACTGAAAAAACTAGTTCCGTTAGTAACGGAGTAACGGAGTAACGGATCGTGCCCACCTCTGGAAATAACAATTCCAAGAACTACGAAGTTCCAGACATATCGTTGTAATGTGCCTACATCAGATCCCGAATGATATTACCGCATCTCAGTTTTTATTCCGTTTATTGATGATCTGATTTTTTCGTTGACTGATCAATTTCTCTCACATGAAACCACTATCATTTCACTTCAGTATATTTTACCAGAAAGTGCAATGTACCTTATAAGCATATTGAAAAGAGCATCCTCTTTTATAAAGACGACCTTCCAGACCTTCACAAGGATACACTAAAAAGGAGAGTGTTGTGTCTGGCAGCGTAAATGGCTGCTAGAAAATGAAAAGCCAAAAACTGCGATCGGTGCTTTGGCTAAGTGTGACAAGAGGAGGTTTTCTAGTAT
>JABUQX010111193.1:10000-82984 GCA_015478945.1 Trachelipus rathkii
TAGCTCTGATTCAATTTTGAGCAAAAAAAATCATGTCTAGATTTTAGAGATGTTCAATAGGATGAAAATATCGATATATCGATATTTTCAAAAAATTATTAAAAATATCAAACCTGCTTTAATAATATCGGTTAAAAGTTAAAAATTGAACATATAAGTTATTATAAGTTTGTTAGGTTATGCTAGGTTACGTTAGGCTACATAGATTTGAATAAATAATTAGGACTTATTTTTTTAATGTTTAAGATGTGAAGCTCTTTTATTAAAATAAAGTTCTCTTTTGAATTTTATCAAATAAAAATGTGTTCGGATCCATGCAATCGTTATGGATTCAACTATGCATGTATAACTCTCAACATCCATATTTACAAATTTACAAAATTTGAAAGCCGAGGAGTCGGATTCTTAGTTGGAGTTGGAGTTGGAGGCTTGAGACCATAAGAGTTGAGTATGACATTTTTTCTCCATACCGCACCCATGGTATTTAGACAAAGATAAGTGTCTATATAATCGGAAAAAATATGAAGGTGCTGATATATTAGCTGCGTTTCCAGAAGCCCAAGTGCAGCCCGTGTGCAAAATCGACTCTGAAACGCTTTGAATTGAAAAAAAATTACATTAACCAATTAGAGAACAGGAAATTTGAGTACCTAGAAACGGCCGAGCGCACCCGTCGGATCAGCTGACATTTGTAAACAATACTCTTATACTTATATGTATTCATTTTATGAAATGATACGATATATTAGTATCCTTAATATAAAAGTTAACTAAAATATTTAAAAAATTTGGCAAGCCATTTCCGACACGTTCTGTAAAAAGATTTGTTTGTAAACAAAGTATTCTTCCGCGCAGCGCCCGTTTATTAATTCCCGAAATCGAGGATTTAACAACAGGCGCCTGACTGTGACGTTTACGTGACGGAGAAGTGCGCAAACGGGCTCTGGAAACGATGCATGTGCGCCTGTGTGCCCCCCCCCCCCGGGCTGCAGTCAGGCTTCGGGAAACGTAGCTATATATTTAGTGGGCTAAAAAAAATGTTCAGCATTAGCATAGCTTAAATACATAAATACTTTACAGGTCTGAATCTGTAAAGAATATTTTTTTTTAATTTTAGGTTACAATTTTAAGTGTTGGAACTTGTATAGAACAATAAACTATAAATAGTATAAAAACTATAGAAAAGTATAAATGAACTTTTAAAAATCAGGGAAATGTCATGAAATTTCGATGATTGAGAGGTTTAAGAGAAATGAAACTAATATGAATGGATTGAGTCAACAATCCGATTTGATATTTTGATATTCGATATTTTGATAATCGTCAAAAAAAATAGTTCAATTATTCCGATAGTCGATATTTTTTTAGATCCCTAGACTCATTTGATACAATTTTTTTTTTTTCTATCAGACCGCTTGATTTGAATTTCGTCCGAGCGAAAAAAGTAAATAAACCATAGATTAAATTATTTATATATAGGCATAAACCCTCTTTATGCAGTATTAATAATACAATAAATAAAGGAATGAAGTCTTGAAAATTGAAATTATACTTAAACAATTTTTTTATTTGTGCATAACCTAATTTATTTGCGGGACATTAAAAGTCACATAGACCTATCGAGACTGACCCAGTCAACTAGAGTAACAACATAGCCTACTCATGCTTCAATCATCTTCAATGTTTACTGAGGAAAGATTGGATAATAGTTTGGAGACTAATTATTCTGGTGTTCATGTAATAAATAGACTTACAGAATTTAAATTTGAGCTAAAAGTTAATAAATCTTTACTGGACCATATTGACCCAAGTAAAGGTGCGGTCCTGATGGTACCTATATGTGGTAGAATTCTGAATGAGGGTAGTACCAGCATTGCAAAGGCAATGTATTTAAATTTTAAGAAATCTAAAATATATAGCCTAATCTATAACATTTGGTGATGTAAGAGATGATTGGAAAACAGCATATATTGTTCCTATTTATATGAAAGTAGGGAAGATTTGGGAAATTATAGGTCAGTTAGCTTAATATCTGTTAATAAAAGTTCTTGAAAAGTTAAGGGTAATAGTTAAGTTTAGCTCAATCTAGAATTTTTTTTTTTTTTAGAAGTAATTGATGTTTTGATTTGGGTATAAAGCAATGCTGTCATATTTTAATAAAAAATTGCAATAATTACAATATATTTATATATAAGGAACATTATTTGGTGTTTCCATATATAGCTATATATTTCTTTTTATATTAAAAAAATAAGCAAGGTTATGATAAGTTTTATTAAGTAGACTAGGGGTATACCCGAACTGAAATTTTCAGTTCCGGCCGGAACCGGAATTAGCCGGAATCCCCCCCCCAAAAAAAATTCCAGCTGGAACCGGAATTTCTAATGAACTTTCCTTTAATTATAAAGAAATGTAAAAAAAAATATATATAACTTTCAATATAAAATCTAATATATATATTAGTGATGGGACGATTATGAAATTTTGCCAATGATGACGATTAGAGCAAATGATGCCGATAACGATTAATTGAAAAAAAAACTATTTTAAAAATTTTTCTTTCTCTCTCTCTCTCTCTCTCTCTCTCTCTCTCTCTCTCTATATATATATATATATATATATATATATATATATATATATATATATATATATATATATATATATATATATATATATATATATATATATATAAGGCTGTAAACAGGGGGTCAGGGGGTTCAACCTCCCGAAATTATTTTAGCGATCAAAATTTTTGATTCCTTAAGTCTAATAATAATAATAATAATAATAATAATAATAATAATAATAATTAATCAATGAAAATATAAAGTATTTATTAATGGAAATGAGGAGACATATTTGTGGTCCGTAACGATTTCTTAGGTCAAGTGACTGTTCCTCATACATGTATAAAATATTTAGACCAGGGACTTAAATGTAAGGTTTCCAGTTTGCAGATGATAGCAATTTAAACTCAGTTAGGAATAATGATGGATGGATAAAGATTTAAAAGATAAGGAGGGAGCTGTAATCGTTGATGGGAAGAGTAGGTTCATTCGTTCTTCAGCTAAATCTTTCTTTCCTCATTCATTCCTTCTAAAACTAAATCTTTCTTTCCTCATAATCCATGGTTTGATTGTGCTTGTTCGCTGGCCATTCAGGCTAGAGACAGTGCCTATCGGGAATGGAAAAATTCTCGTTCTCCCTAATTTTCATTCAGCTAGAAATCGTTGCTGGGATACTCTTTGACTAGCCTACTATAACTAAAAAATCTGCCAAATTATCTTAGTCAAAATATACTATATGATACCAAAACCATCCATATATATATATACCTGTCCAATCCCTTCTTAAATGTTGCAGTCTAGTCATAATCAACAACCTCTTGTCGATTTTTAAATCAAAAGCGTATTAAAAGATTCAAAATGATATAACAACTTTAAATATAGGTATAATAGCAGCAAGGATGAATTTGTAAAAATGCCAATATTACAATATTGCATTTATATGTATATATATATATATATACCCAATAACCATAGCCATAACTTTTTATCCCATTAGAACCCCACTAAAATTTTTTTTGAATTTTAAAGAAAATTTGGCAAAGAATATTTGGTGAACTTTTCAAAAAAATTGATGACCACCTCAAAAAAGTTATTAGAGGTCAAAGGTCAAGGTCATTATATTTTATTAATCTCTGACAAAAAATCTATCTAAATGAAAATTTAAGAGCATTTCTAAAGCTGCAAAAATTATATAAAAACCTTTGCAAAAGTACAATATTAAATGAGTTATAAATTTTTTAAAAAAGTTAGTGCATCAAAAAATTTCAATTTTTTACAAAGTTAAAAAGGATAGCTATATTTTCTAAACCACTTACAATTAGTAACTTTCATTTATCCCAATAAATTTAGCTAATCAAAATCCATATGTATACCAACTTTTAACTAAATTAGTGAGAAATCATATTTTTTTACCCAAAAATTTGGTTGATTTCACATGGAATTACCCACATATACAAATTCAGAAAATTGAGGAATTCATTCCTATGCCATTTATGTATGGTATTTAATATCTTTAATTTTAATGTGCTTTTAAATTTATACCTTACCTTTAACTAACCCTAATATTTAAATATACTAGCTATATGTTAATTTTTTAGTGTGTCAGTTGTCTAGTATAATAATCTTGAGCTCAGGGACATTAGTCTTTTCTTTATCATTCACTACATATTAATTCCTTTATTTTAACTGTTTATCTTTGCAAACTTTTCTTAACACTTCTGCTTTGAAATCATAATTGAAAGGGATAGATTATGTAGCAAGATTTGTTGGTAGAGTTTTTGTATGTAGAATAGTTGTAGAAAGAAGTAAGAAATGTTAGTGAATGAAAATTAATTAAATTTTGCTTATCTGATTTAGGTCATGCAACATTGTTTCTTCTTGTTTTGAGACTATTCTCTCACCAACCAATTTATTTGATTTAGAATGGGAAATGAAAGCAACTGTCTTCAAAGTTTCACTCCACTGAGGCTTATCATATGCTCACTTTTATATTAAGACACACTAGAGAGGTGTAATAGGTTCTTCCACAAATAGAATAACAAGATCAAACCAAATAAAAACCCAAAAATTAAGACAAAATTATTATTTTTATATTTTAAACTAATTTCATGAATTTTTGCAATTATAATAAATGTAATTTCATATAATTTTTCAGCTAAGGTTATGCTTATAAACATACAGCATTTATATATATTTGATTAAGAATCTTCCAATTTTTATATTTAAATTTAACAATAACTAATTCTAAAATAGTAATAATTGATTATTAATTTTTACACAGCATTTTATTACCAACTCTATATAATATTAAAGAGTAAACTTATATTCTGTAAGTACCATATTTTATTATTTTTATAATTCACTCACTCATTTCTTAAATTATTTATTTTAGCTCTTTTTATTACTAATCCTACCTGTAATGATAGGGTTTGTGATGTTTTGCTTTGTACTATAGACTTTCCCATCTTCTGAGATAAATAGATTTGAGGTCTTTGATTAATTTCACTGAGACTTTTTAGATTTGCTGATTTAATTCCTTCAGAAATATTAAAAAAAAATTGATTCTTGTCTCAGCTTTTTTCATTTAGATTTGCAATTTAAATGCTTGTAGTAATATGGGGATTAAAGAAATTTTTACTGAACATGAAATAAATAAATATAATAATAACTACTCTTCATTCCAGTGATGGAATAAACATTTTTGACTTTGATTTCATTTATTTGCAGTGAACATTTTTTATCTGCTAGGATATTGGTAATTTAAAAAACCTTTCCTGAAACCACAGCATAGGTAAAATATAACCTGGCCTTTACATTGGTATTGGTAAAAATTTTGGTATTGCTCCATCCCTAGTTTTAATGTAATGCCTTTGATAATATACTGGTATATATATAACTTGTTTTACATTTATGATTATGACTTACATGATAAAAAATCTGATTATGTTTTAAGGTTTAAATAAGGTCAGATTTTTACCCATTCATAAAATTTTAATTAAAGAGAAAAATTTTTTTTGGCAAATTTGTAGAAACTGTACTGTGACTAGTGAGGATATAGTCAACCACCTCACAAGGCTAGTGTAAAAACCAGAACCTCCTAAGTTTCCTGATCACAAACTGGTATAATAATGAAAATTAATTTAGGTTAAGTTAGGTTAGGTTAAGTTAGGTACCTCAGTAGTCACAGTACAGTTTCTACAAATTTGCCAATTTTTTTTCTTAATTTTTTTTTTTTAATTTCCAGGTTTGTAGAATATGAAAACTAGGAGAAGTCTCAGATTGGAAAGTAATATACAAACATTACTTTTTTCAAAAAACAATAATGATAATACCATAGTTCCTGAATCACCTTTAAGTTTAAATGGTACTAATCAGCCACCTTATAAATGTGTTGCAGTTTCAGTACTAGAAACACCTGAAGATGTCCAAGACCAGCGTAGAAAAAGTAAAATTAAAGTAAGAAATGAAAAATCATTTGATCAGTCAGACTTGCGGGAACCAGCAGCAATTGAAATAACACCCAATCTTAAACTCGGTAAAAGAAAAGATATTGAAGAAATTCTGGAAACTGATTTCTTACATTGTAAATCTCCAAAAAAGAATGTTGAACCTAGCTCATCAACGCCTAGCAGGGATGAAAATTGTAATAAATTTGTGGAAAGAAGCGACAGAAAAATGTTAAATATAGTAAGAGGACATACCAACACTTCCAGACACTTTCAGAGACTCGGGAGAAGCAACAAGAACTACGTAATAAGGACATAAATCTAATATTAGGTAATATGGTGGTTGGTTGTTTGAGATTTGCTTGATATTTAAATTGTGTGAAATCTAGTAGAGCATGAAGGGTTATTAAAGGATGGACGAAGACTATTTATAAATAAAGACGATGATTCTGCCATCATTTATTGATTCGAAGGGTTTTAATATTGAAAAGCTATCATTTTAAGATGGGGTGGTCCTGCTGAAATGCATGGTCCCGAATAGCAAATGTTTCAGGGCTACTGGATGGGGAAACCTGCTCTAAATGAGAGTCCCTTATGCTTTGCAATTCTGATGATTAGTTGAAGGGAAGTTTCCCCTATGTAGCAGGCATGGCAGTCAGTTCACTGATACTGTAAGATTTTAATGTTAACTTTAAATGTTTCAGTTATATAAAGAAAATCTCTATGACCTCCTCAACTCAAAATGCAGAGAAGAAACCGTTGTTGATATAAGAGAAGATGTAAAAGGGGGCATAAGAGTAGTTGGTCTTACCGAAATTCCAGTTACATCTCTTGAAGAGACTATGAAATGTTTAGAAAGTGTAAGTTTAAAATTTTTTTATTATTTATTTATTTTTTTAAATATTTTTTGTCAAATTAAATTATTTTCTTCAACTTATCAGGATGTAGATGTGGGATTAGAAGTCGGTGAAACATATAGAGTTGACTTAATAAAAGTGTTTGATTTAGCCAAATATATTTTTTTTTTTTTAAACTAATATATATAATATATATTATATAGATAGTATAGATATTCTGCAGGTATAGTTAGTAGGCTAGTAATATATATGATATATATATATATTATATATCATATTATATATATATATGTATATTATTTATATATATTAATATATATATATATATATATATATATATAGTATAATAAGTTTCGAAAAATATTATATATATAGTATATTATTATATATATCATATAGTAAATATAAGTCTATATTATACATAATATAAATGTAATTATATATATATATAACTGTCTATATAAGTATACGTTAGGTAGAGTAGTGTATGGTATAGTATATTATTATGTGTGACTAATATATAGTGGCCGCAGGAGTTTTATTAGTAGTACTAGGTAACCGAGTAAATATATTAATATGTTAGAGTATATTATAGTAATAATGTGGTAAGTTGATATATATAGTATAATGGTAGCAGTAAGTACTAGTGATAGTATAGTGTATCCTTTACTCAGGTTAGGGCGGGTATACGTAGTATATATAGCGTTAGTAAGTTAGGTTCACGTTAGTATACGCTACTGAATAGGATGATGATTACTATGTATATTATAGTTTAATGTTATTATATATATGGATCTGCTGGTGATATAATAACTAGTGATATGTGGGTATGAACTATAGGTAGTAGTATGATAATAATATACAGTAATATATATATATTATTATTATTATCAGTAGTACTATATATATATATGATATATATAATATAAATAGTAATATAATATTATATTTATATATTATAGTATATATAATATATATATTAGTTATATTATATAGTATATATTATATATATATATATCATATTAGCTATATGATGGTTAGTGGAGTCCTTTTTTATTATTGCATGCATTGTGTTTATCGGTTAACTTATTCAAGTAAAGCTTCAATAAAAACGCTGGATACGAATTTCTTAAAAATTGTAATAGAAAACAATGTTCTTCTTGTGAACCGGTTGGTAGTTAGAATTTCAGATCTCATGTTGTCAGTGTTTCTCTATAGGATGGGCCAATTGAAATACACATAACATATAGAATCTAAATGAAACCGACATGAATAGCAGTGCAGAAGTTTTAAATAGGACTTTAAGCGAAACGATAGCGAACTTAAAGACATGTCTCAAGAGAGGGGACGAACAAATGAAAGCACAAGAAATAAAGGAATATCTGTTTAGCAGGAGAAGGAATCAACCAAACGAAGATAGATATATAGAAACATGTTAGTTTCTAGAATTGCTCTCGTTAGCCAAGTGCGGTTTCGCTCGATGGGTCTATAATATTTCCCTTGTTTGTTTATTGAGAGTGCAGCTATAGCCGATAGGAAGGAGGCACTTTGTCCTTCTTGTGGTTCTTGATAACTGTAAACTGATTATTGCAGTATACAAGTTTCATGAAGATTGAAATGAGCTTTTTCGTTCCTGTACGGCTTTTAAGTAGTCGGCAGTGCGCTCAAAACTGAATTGAGAAAATGAGCTGCATAGGCAACTAGTCGACATTGAAGTAAATAGGGATAGGTAGGCATTTGATATCCTAGCTTATGATTTAGTGACATTCACTACTAGGAGAATTTGTTATGGCTAACTCAGGAGCAAGAGGATCCGAGGTCCCTATCAACTAAGGTAAAACCCCTTGAGATATCGAATCAATAGAATAATTTTTCATACATTATTCTTAAAGAGAACAAAAAACTTTAACAGAATTGTCCCTAAACAATCTCACTCATCATGGCTCGATAACGGTCTCTTAATTCTTTTTTTACTCGATACAGGGCTTGGCAATGTAGTCTTGGCTAAAACCTCGATGGGCTATCGTCGCGTGTCGACACAGTTACTTATTTCAGTATGGTCATCTCCTCTCTCTGCTAACTACCGTTGTACCACGTAAATGGTGTTGGTCCTTTGAGATAACGGGTGTCCAAGAACAAGTCTAATTGTTACGTTCTCTCAACGCAGAATTTCTCACTGCACTGCGCTCGTAGACGTTTTCTGACGTTCATTTCGTTCTAGGTGTGTTTGGTTTGTTTACCGCTGCCAAGCAGCACATATAGTGATATAGCTAGTAGTAGCTAAATAAGGAGACGGTAGTAGGATGATACCTATTGAGTAATAGGTACAGATATACATAGACTAGATGGTATGATGTAGTGGTATATCCTTATTATGAATGTAAGTAGGATATATAGTATAGGATCATGTGGTGAGAGGATATAGTGAGCACCTCGTGTTTGTGGTAGAGGAGCCTGTTAATTTAAATTGGCGATAAAATGTACTTTATGCCACCTACTTGTTTTTTCGTATTTGAATCGTGGCAAATGATTCGGAAAATTTTGAAGAATCTAGAGTTGAATTTGAATAAAAGATCTTTTATCGTTGCGTTTGTTTATAGATCACAGAAAAAGACGTGTTTAAATAAAAAAAGGTTTTTTAATTAAAACGACTTAAGCATAATAAAAGTAAGTGTTTATTTAATAATAAAATTATCGGCGAAAACAAAGTGTATGTATATAGTAATATCTAATAAAACGTGACAAAATTTAAAGGTATTAATGAAATTAGAGAAGAAAAAACTTTGGCAATAGATACGGATACTGAGTACTATCTTTACTCACTAGTATGAGATGTATATGTGAGTTATATTATGATAGTACTAGTTATATATTATATCAGTAGTATTATTTAATAGCTATGATCGCGTATGATAAGTATACGTATCACTAGATACTAAGATGTTAATCTATATAGTATAATAAGTAGGTAGCTATGTATATATAGTGAGATTATGAGTGACATATATAGTATAGTTATATATATTATATACTATATTATATATATAGTATAGTATGATTGATCATAATTACTTATATATATAATAAGTGCTGTACTAATATTATATATATATATATGTATTTATATAGTATATATATATAGTATGTACTGATATATCATTCTAGTATTACGTATATGGTATATCCACTAGCTAATTATAGGTAGATGATATGTCAGTAGTCATTATAATGGAGGGTCATAACCGTATCTATAGATAATATCAGGTTATATAGTATATGAGTTAGAGGTAGATATATGTCATAGCTATATAACTAATAGCTCTAAGTATAATAGTGAACGTACGACTGTCTATAGATATAGTATATAAGTATATATCTTATACGTATATAGCGCGATCAATAATATATGTATGAGTAATATATATATAAATTTAATATAGTATATACTATATATAATATATATAATATATAAAGTTATATATATATATATTATTCTATTTCATTGGAAATTAATCTTTATCTATATATATAATTTTATTATATATAATATATATATAGTATATATATATATATATTGATATATATATATATATATATAGTATAAGTATTATTATATTATATAAAATATATATATCGGTCACTGAATTACCTTTGAATATACGTTTGCAATGCAATTGTAATTAATTTAAGCTTAAAAAAATTAAAGCTTACATAAAACGATGATGAAATTTATAAAAACTTGAAAACTACAAAAAAGAAAAATAAATGGAGTTTCTTCTTGTGAATTGTTGAATAATCACATTTAACATTTTCCTATAGACACACACAAAAAAGTACACATAATAAAAAATAAATAAAGATAGCACAAGAATTTAAATAATTTAAAAAGAAACGAACTTAAAGAATTCAAAAAAGGAAAACAATAAACAGAAAAAATAAATAAAAATTTTGTTTTTAGAAAAAAATAAAAAAAAGAATTCAAATTATATAAAAAAAAAAGCAATAATTCTTAAAAATACTTCTAAAATTAAAAGCTCTGCCATCGTTCTCGTAATATTTCGTATGTTTTATTTGAGCTTTCAAGGAAGAAGCTTCCTTCTTGGTGTTCTTTAATTAAATGATTT
The DNA here is from genome assembly GCA_015478945.1 of Trachelipus rathkii. Classification (NCBI taxonomy): domain Eukaryota; kingdom Metazoa; phylum Arthropoda; class Malacostraca; order Isopoda; family Trachelipodidae; genus Trachelipus; species Trachelipus rathkii. The sequence goes on from JABUQX010111193.1 coordinate 20,995, forward strand.
GCATAAGTAGTTCAAGAGTTTTTTTTATACTTTTAAAGCCACGAAAACTGCATTGAGAAAATGAGCTGCAGAGGAACAGACGTTAGTATAATATTCATTTGGATTATCAGGCTTATATTTAAATTTTCAATAATGAAAATAAATCTAATAATTCGAATAGAACATAATCATTATAATATTAATGATTATTATTATTTTTAATATTATTATTATTATTATTATTATTATTATTATTATTATTATTATTATTATTATTATTATTATTATTATTATTATTATTATTATTATTATTATTATTATTATTATTATGAATTATTATTATTTTGTTCAAATATTAATTAATTATTCAAAGTATTTTATTATGACTTACTATTATTGTTGTTAATTATTATTATTATGATTATTATCTATTAATATTATTAATTATTATTATTATTATTGTTTATATTATTGTTATCAGTATTATTATTATTATTATTGATTATATTAATTATCTATTATTATTCATTATTAGTATTATTATTATTGATTGTTATTATTTTTTTATTTAATTATTTAAAGGAGATATCTTAAAGAATACTGTTCTAGGTAGTAGTACTAGTAGTATTAGTAGGATGTAGTAGTAGTAGTAGTAGTAGTAGGTAGTAGTAGTAGTAGTAGTAGTAGTAGTATAGTAGTAGTAGGTAAGTAGTGTGTAATTATTATACATTCTCATCTTTCCTGTATATTATATCATTTATTATATTAAATATATATTTTATATGTTCAACGAGCGTCTCCCATTATTTTTGATAGAGATTGATGATGTAGATTTGGTTTAATCTTTTTTGTTCCTTTCCATTTAATTTTATTTAATTTCTTTATAATTTTGTATAATTTATTCAACATGCAACAAAATAATTATATTTCATGCTTTTGGTTAGCTGGTCATGGAAAATGAGTTTGCGATGATCTGCATCTGATGGATTGTTTTTATATAAGCTCCTAATATCATAGTTATATTATTATATATAGCATATTATATATATACTATATAGTTATATATATTATTACGTATATACCTATATATAGTTATACGTATATATAATAGTAACATATATAGCATAGTATATCATACTATAAATATATATATATATATAGTATATATTAATATAGTATATATTATAGTATATATATATATGATTATATGATATATATATATATATATATAATATATATATTATATATTATAGTATATTATAATATATATATAAATTATATATATATATTAATATAATATTACTTAATAGGTTATATATATATAGTATGATATACTATATACGAGACATGATAACACGTAATATATTATATAACTACTACGTAATATAACGCGTCAGATTACTATTACATGGATTGTGTCAGCGGTACGGAATGTCCATGTATAATTACTAGTATCAGTCATAATAGGGTTAGATGACTGAACTCGTATAACTACCTATTAGTTAAGGTATATGAGTATATAGCTAGAGAGGACTGTTAAATCGCATTAGGAATAATCGCGTAGTGTGTATATTTGTTGAATATTAGTATCGTGGATGGCAGAGATGGATGGTATATATCGTCTGATGGCACTTAGTAATAGTAGATATGATAATATGATAATATGTCAACAGATATATAATGTATAGTGCATCATGCTCTATCAGGAATAGGACTTGTGGTAATAGCGCGTAAATTATCTAATAATAAATAATAATCCGGTAGATGTCCGGGAGATGCGGTGAGCACGCGTACATGATAGTCATTTGCAGTTGTTCTGTTAGCTACAGCGACTGGAACAAGAATGTGTGAATTAGTACTAAAGAGATGATGAGTTGGAAGAGTGTCTCATTAGTCTCTCGGGATATGGGTTCTCTGCTTCTGTTTTTAGATATGCTGTAAACAGAAAAGCAACGTGTTTAATTAATGTATTGTTAATTAAAAACATTTAACACATTGGGTGCGCTGGGGCGGTAGCCGTTATTAACATGTAATTAAAAAACATGTGGTATCTGTCTAGTGGTTAAAAGAGTACAGTGAACAACTAAAGAGATGCATACGGGCCGAGTCTAGTGTCGAAGGAGCTGGACTTGATGAGCTGCGGGGCAGTGCGGGAGCTAAAAAAAACTGAAAAAGTCACTCTAGGATGATAGCGGATGGTTGTGGCGAGGCGGTAGTCTGGCGGATGTAGTAGTTGGGGTAGTAGTAAGTGTTGTTGCAGGCATCATGTGAGGTGCCTGTTAGTACGGGAGGAGGCTTATCGTCTGAGGGACAGTACGATCATGTTGGGGCGACTTGTTAGAACGGCAGAAGGAGGAGGTGGTATGGATAGAAGTAAAGAGGAAGGAACTCAGATCGTAACAGGATGAACAAGCAATAAGATGTGTCTCTTGGTGGTTTCTGGCTATTCGAGAGGTGGGCGCTGCTGCAGGCGAACGTTGCGGCGGCGCGGGTAATTGGTTGGGGGTATCTGAAAGATTGGGTGTGTAGTGGGATGAATGAGATCTGTGCGTGCCGCAGTCGGAGATTGCTGATGCTCGAGCGAGGCTCTGGAGAGCTGGTGCGTGAGAAGCGCGTTGTCAGTGACATATCAGCAGGCAGGCTGTTGGTGAGGGTGTGAGTGAGGACAGGCGAGAAAGGCGAGGAGGAAGGGAAGATGTTCTGGCAATAAAATAAAACACTATTTGATATAGCTATGGAGACGTTGGTCGACGACCTTCCTGAGTGCGTTTGAGATGATGAGTACATCAGCCCGCGTATTGGGTAATTGTCGCAGTGGCGTCTGGCCGAGGTTGGTCGTGTTGATTCGTGACGGTGCTTCCACGTGAGCAGTCAGGGAGTTCTTCACGTGATCGTGTAGTAAGGGGAGAACACTTACAGGTAATGTGGCCTGTGAGATGTATGATCATACGTTCGCAGAGTCGATACAGATGAGCCGCCATAGATGTGCGTGTTCGGATTAGCTGATGATCGAGAAGACTTTTGGTGCGTGGCTAGAACCTGATACCAGTTAAATGTCAGTCGTGGATTCTGGAGACATTAGAGCTACAATGATGCCGCGGAGAGCAGTTTGGCGCTATGAGGCTGTTTACAATGTGTTACGGGGGTGTCAGGACAGGAAGTTAATGTAGCGCGTCGGAAGCAAGGGTCGGCGAAGACTTGCGTGTCGTCCGATGTCCTTGTGCACGTCGTTGGTATGTCCGTGTGGTTGGGACCGCTTAGTCTGGAATGACGCGGGATGGGTAATGTTCATAAATGCGCAGTCCGAGTGGGAGGCAGGGCGGGGCTGGCCGTCAGTGTGGGGTACTGCCGTGACGAGCACTACGATACAGGAGCGCGGAAACTTCGCGCATGTTTTTTGTTGGTCTGATGTTAGACGTATACGCGAGCATTGATAGTCGAGGTTGCTAGCGATATTATGGGACTTTGGCAGCGTGACGCTCCTTTTCGCACAGAGGCCGATGCCCGCGTAGAATGTCAAGGAGTGGTGCAGTGGTCGTCCAGTGGTCAGCTCACGATAACGATGTGACAAGTACAGGCACGGACTGTTGGGCGTACGCGTGCATTGGGTATGTTGGCTGGAGTAAGTCGGGCGACAGGAAGCCTCGCAAAGACAAGAGGGGGGGTGGCGGGCTATGAGAGAGAAGGGGACGGGTGGGGGGTAGTAAAAAAAGGAATAAAGGTAGCGTATGTATGTAGAAGAGGAAATATTGAGATGAAAAGACATCGCAAATTGGTAAAAGGGGGAAAAGTGTGTCGGGGGGGAAAAAAGGGACCCTCTTGAAGAGGGTCCTAGTCGTGTAGCTTTTACTTCTTGTCGAGTTCTTCGGGTCATTATTTGTTTGTTGGTGGGTGAAATGGGGGCGGGGGTGGATTATTGGTCGGGTTCGGGTTTCTCATGACGTCCGGTCCTTGGATCGCTGCGGGCTGCGTGCTGCCAAAAATTGTCGATATATATATTATATAGATAAACTTTTAATAAGGAGCTTGAGACGTCAACAGTTATAATAAATTTGTAATAATGCCTTTAATAAAATATTGCTATATGTTCCTCACCCAATAATATTTCTTAGGATTTAACAAGCAATATTTTAATTAAGGGCTTACAATTTTTATATATATATATATTATATATATACTAGTATAAGAGTATATATATATTATATTATATATAATATATAATAATATTATATATATATAGTATATATATATAGTTATATATTTTAATTATTGGGATATATATATAGTATATATTATATATATATCTATATAATATATAGTAGGTATATATATATATATATAGTATATACTATCATATAAAGCTATATATATAGGATATTTAATATATATTTATATATATATATATAATATATATATATATATATATATAGTATATATTATATATAATATATATATATATATATATATATAAATATATATATATAATATATATATATATATATATATTATATAGGTATTATATATTATATATATGTAATATATATGATATATGATATATTATATATATATTATATATATATATATGAAATTGTATATATAATATATATATATAAGAGTACATATATATATATACTATATATATATATATAGATATATATATATATAGTATATATTTAAATATATATATTTATATACTATATATTATATATATATATATTATATAGTATCATTTATATAATATAGTATATATATATATATATAGTATATATATTAGAATATATACAATATATATATATATAATATATACTAGTATGTATAATATTACTATATTATATGTATAATAGGGTATATAAGTATATTATCATAATACTGAATTATATATAGTATAATATATATATACTATTATATAGTAAATAGTATATATAAATAATAATATACTATTATATTAATAGTAATATACAGGGTGATTCAAAAATTCTGCGACAAACTCTGGTAAACTGTAAGAATGCAAAAAAAAAAGGTAAAAGTTCCTAAATAAAAGGTGAATTGAAACGTAGGACGTGCCTTAGTTTCTCGTCTGCTGTCTGTAATGTGTTTTGGTTGGCTAAATATCTTGTATCCTAGCGAAACCAAGTAAGTCAAAACTCTAAATTAAAAAATGGCGAATCGTTAAAAGTATTTTGAAGGGAAAAGAGCTGATTTCGGAATAGGAGGTGTAAATAAACATATTATTATTGTATGATAGGTTTAATTTTGTAAAACATAAACATACGGTTTCTAAAGCACCTACAAATAGTATCAAAAAACTAAAGGTGATGTGGGAGAATGACGCACCGTTGTTTCGCAATGCACGCGCCCATGCGTCTTCTCAATCGATTGTCGGCCCATTTTAAATATTCCAGGAAATCTGTTTGTTGATATTTTCAATTCCGTTCATCAATCTTTAACTCGTAGGTCTTCACGGTGTCGATGGAGAAGAGTATACTAACAGGATTTTAAATGTAACCAAGGTAAGTAATCCAATGGATTTAGGTCTGGTGACCTTTGCTGGCCACGGAACTGGGCCACCTCGACCTACCGTTTGATTGGGAAAGGTCCTCATTCAAGGGTTTTCACGAAACCTGCAGCACTAAAGTGGTGCAGGTAGCCCCATCATCTCATAAGACGCAATGTTTTTGGCGCAGGCTGAAAAGGATACATCATCAAACAAGGTAGCGGAGCTCATGTTTCAAAAAGTTTAAAAAGTAGATTATGCCATTAAGCCCGCAGACGGAAGCGTTCGACATAAGTACAGCAATGATCCTGGGAAAATTCCTGCCCAAGAATGTTTACAGAAAAACTGATCTGTGTGTGACGAGTTCTGTTTTAATGACATGAGGAATTCGTCGTCTGCCCAAATAATTTGTTAGTTAGAGACGGTTAACGATAGCTGTTTTTCTATGTAAAGTGAGCCTCGTCGGTAAATAAAACCTTCGCTAAAAGTTTGGGTCAATAAATTTGTTCAAAAACGCATTGAAGCAAAGTCAACAACACGAGGAGCATAGTCACGTGGCAATAGAGTATTCCCCTGATGGACGTGGTACGGGTTAATAACTGTTGCTCGTGTAGTCTCCAAATACTAGATTGGCTCGAATTAAACTGTAGTGACAATTCATGCGTGCTATTTTCAGGATGCTCAGAAATTTCATTAAGAACTAATTCTTCTAAATCCACAGTCCTAGTAGATCGGGGTCTGCCTGCATTAGTGTGTTCTTTGGACTGCAAATACCCTGGTTCAGACAGGCGTTGATGAATAGGTGGCAAAAACCCTTGAGCTTGGACAAATTCGGTTGGGATATTCTCGTTTGGGTAACATAACGTCTTGCTGCAAACAGGAAACTATCTGCAGCCGTGCCATCCCATCACATTGATGCATGTCAAGCCTAGTTCAGAGTCGATGAATACGACGTGAATTAATTACGATGCCATATTCAATACGCGGAAAGAAACACGTGAGAGACACACACAATCATGAGTTACATTGTAATGCGTACACAAACCAGACAGTGCATTTAATTTGTGATACAGTACTTGGGTGGTGTTTGTGGTCAAACATGATGCTGATGTTTAATGGAAGGAGTAGCCGTTTGTTGGAAGATTTGTTATTATTTAAATGAGATGTTTCCAATACTAAAATTTACATTCTCCCTATCTAAAGAGATAATTTTATTAAATGTTATACCATTTGAAATTCTGCGTATGCAACAATAGGGGTGTTTTTTGGTTCCTTACATTTTAAACCTAGTCAGTCCGCTTGTTCATGAATATTCGCCTCAGTGACTTTTCAACGGCAAGCCATTTTTTAAAAGTTTATAGGTAAATTTGGATACTTTTTTTTGATCGTCATTAAGGCACATGACACACAGACAGGTACTCATCCCAAAACTAGGTTTGTAACCTCTTAGGTTTTCGTAGATATAAAATATTTAGTAAAAAAACACATACACACAGCCAGGACGGAAAACCTAGCACATTTACGATCAAACCTTTAAGAACTTTTACCTTATTTTTTTCATTTCTGTTATCAGATTCACCAAGCAAATTAAATCATTTGCGTACAATAAGCACTGTAATACTATATGATATATATAGTATACTAGTATAAGTTATATATATATTTTATGTATAATATATAAGTATAATAGTATATATATATATATATATATATATTAAGTATATATATATAGTATATATATATATATATATATATATAATGTGGTGTCTCCCTTCCAGACAAATCCGTGCAGTGGAATTTTCAAATTTATGTTATATAGTTTCCTTATCTTTCTAGAAAGAATTATTTTCTAAAATATATGACTTTACTGAGAATGATAATAAGTATATTGAATTATATTGACTAATTTATTTCCAAAAATTATAAATTATAAATATAATTTTTTTTATAAGATTTCCTCAATTTAATTGAAAGAAAACTTTTATTAATAAATTCAAAGAATCTTCAATCTGCTTTTGAATCGAGTTTTCCGAAGTAATTAAATCACTTATTCAATTCTCGGTCAAACAGAAAAATACACGCACACACACACTCACATATACACACACAAGAACATTAATAATAATAATAATGTGCCCCAGAAATCTCTTTAATATGTCAACATAAATTGAAAACAGTAATGCAAAAATAATTTTAAAAAATGTTTAGACATTAGAAATGAAAAAAAAATCCAGTTAAAAATCTATTCTTTAGTGTAAATTTAAAGATCACCACTAAAGACTGCAAATAATATCTAAGAGCAGGAGACACAAATTGATGAGATTTGAAAGTTGATCACCTGTTGACTCCTAATTATGAAAACCATACTGATCATCGGGAATCTATATACGAGATTCCAGGCAATCTAGAAAACAAAAATTAAAGATGTACTCAAATTTTTTTTTAAATATTTTATTTTTGAGAGCTATAATGTGAGATTTAAAAGTCTGTAACGGTTATAGGTTTAAACTTTTTCAAAATTGAATGATCATGAAAACCCTTCTAACACTGATGGAAAGTATTAGTATTTAAGAGCTTAAGTTAAAGTTGAAATATATAGAACGGACAGCAAACGGACAACATTCGGAAGCATCCTTCCTCAAAACGAGGTGAAGTATGTTATCCAGGCTGATTGCCTACCTAATATTCTTAGATGTTAGTAACATCCCAGGCCCCGGTAATATGTAACATCACCTTAAAAACATGTGATCTTTGAATGGAAAAGGAGTATGGGAGAAAGAATACCAGACTTGTATAAGATAGATTTAAATGAAAAAGAATACCGAAGAGACTAGTTTTTTCATCAGAACAGTTTGATAAAGCTTCATCAAAACGAATGAGGGGAGGAGAATTAGATTTACAAAAGCTATTTGACAAGAGCATAAAGAAGAACCAAAGAGGGCAGGTTACACTTATGGAAAATATATCTGGTACGTAGAATGATAATATCTCGTCAACGATTGAAAGATGAATGAAAATTAGCAAGAGTGACAAGATAACGAGTTTATTTATTCTAGATAAGGATATGAATAGAACAAGTACAAACGAACCATGAATTTTGAGAAAAAAAAGATTAATTATTCAAAGAATAAACGAACCAACTAATCTCTTTAGGCTCCAACAGTTTCGTCAGACATCGAAATATCCTCAGATTTTAATCACCATCACATTTTATAACACTAAATAATAAATTGTGGGTATATATTTTGTAGATTATATAGATTTTATAGGCATATATATTACTTTTCACATTTACATTATTCTCCAATTTTAAGATAATTTTCCACCGTTCTTTTGATTACTCTGCATGATCTTAAAGAGATGAGAGAGAGAGAGAGAGAGAGAGAGAGAGAGAGAGAGAGGAGAGAGAAAAAAGAGAGAGAGAGAGAGAAGGAGAAGAGAGAGAGAGAGGAGAGAGAGAAGAGGAGAGAGAGAGAGAAGAGAGAGATGAATGATTAATAAAATAGCGATTTTAAAAATAAATTGTAATAAATATTATATATATACATATCACTATATATATATATAGTATAATATATATATAATAATAGATATACTAATATATATATATATCATAGATTATATATATGATAATATATAATATTATTATCTATACTGTATATATATAGTATATACTAAAAAATAAATATATATATATATGGATATATATAGATATATATTATATATATATAGTATATAATATGTATATATATATATATACTATAATATATATAAATATATATATATATATATATAGTAATATTTATAAATGATATATATATAATATACTATGATATATTATATATATTAGGTTATAGGATGATAGTTTCAATATTTAGAGCATAAATAATAGTATAGTATAGTATATACATATAGTATATAGATATATATATAGTATAATACTATAATATATATATGTATATTAATATATATAGTAATAATATATATAGTATAATAAATTATAATATATATATACTATATACGTATATATAGTATAATATATATATTATAATACTATATATATATATATAATATATGTATATTATATCTATACTATATATATATATATATATATATATATGTATAGGTAGGGGGTATATAGTATATATATACTATATATAGCGTATTGTATCACATAATAAAACAGCTGCTTATTATTATTATTATTATTATTATTATTATTATTATTATTATTATTATTATTATTATTATTAGTTATTATTATTATTATTATATTATGTAATTATATTATTATTTTATTAATTATTGATTGGTTATTTATTAATTATTATTATCTGATTATTATGTATTATTATTATTATTATTATATTATTATTATTATTATATTATTATTATTATTATATATTAATTTTCAAAGAGTTTTGTGAAATAGAAAAAGTTTTGTCATAGCGGCCGTCCATTTAGTGATTAAATACGTCTTTCTCAAATTATCACATTTTTCCATTTACTTCATCTTTTCTCTTAATATTTCGACATTACAATTTTATTATACTTTTTATTTCTCATTTCTCCATTTACTCTATATTTAATAGTTAATTATTTATTTTCTTTTCTTATTTCCTCATTTATTCTAGTTTTATTAAAGAAATTTCTATTTATTGCTATTTCTTATTTCTTCTTCCCATTTATTGTAACATTTTATGAATTTGTTTAACTTCCATTTCAACCATTATTTTTAATTGATTATTTTGTTTTACATATTAAATTTGAATTGCTTTTTTGTATACATTGTTATAAGATTGAAATTTTAATACTTTCATATATATAGATAATATAATATATTATATATTATATATGATAATAGGATTATTATATAATATATAACATATATATATTAGATACTATGTATATAAGTATATAGGGAGCGAGGATATATAATTAAATATATATATATTAATATATATATATATACATATATACTATATATATATATAAATATATATATTATTATATTATATATATATATATAATATATAATGTAATAATAAATATTTATAATTATATATTATATATATATATATATATATATATATATTGTATATATATTATAATATATATAATATATACTATAATATATATATATAATACGTGATTTATATATATTATGTTAAACCATTCTAAGTTATTTATAAGGCTAGTTATATATTGTATATAATTATATATACTATATATATATGATATATCATATATGTTATATATATATAGGTATACTTAATATAGTATATGAAGATTAATTACTACTATATTGTAAGTTAGTGAATAGAATATATATGTACTATATATATAGTCAGTATCAATAATATAGAGTAATATATAGTATATAACAGGTTACATTATATTATATCATTATAGTATTATAATAAAGTATATATCATGATGCGTATAATTATTAGTTATTGTATTTTATATATGATTTATATGTATATCATATAAGACTCGGTATTAATAGTAGATTGGTGAGTAGTACTATCATTAATAATAGGATTATAACCGTATATATGAGTATACTATAGTACAGATATAAGTATACTTAGTATATATAGTAATAGTAGTATATAGGTACGAGTGATAGCATAGTATAATACTATAGTAGTAAGTATATTATATATATTATATATTATAATAACTAAATATATATATATACTAGAATTTGTTATCATATATATATACTACTATATATATACCTTATATAGTAATAAAAATTTAATAGCTACTAAGATTTATTTGATAATATATATATATATACTATATATATAAGTAGTATCATATAGTATGTAGATCCATTTTTTAACACGCTACTCCACTGTTATAGTATAGTATATAATATAGATATATATATACTATGATAATATATTATATACTATAGTATTATTAGTATATAATATAATATATATATAGTATATTGTTATGATATATATAATTGTGCGTATATGATATATTATATATATAGGTATATATTATATAGTATACTATATATATATATAATAAGTATATAGTGTATAATATAATTAATGATATATATAAATAATAATATGAATATATATATATAGATATTTTATATATATATAATCATCATGTATATATATTATATATTATAGCTATATGATATATATGACATATATATGTATATTATATACCTTATACTATATATAATAATATATATATATATATGGATATAAATTATAATATATCACTATATATATATACTATATTATATAGTATATAATATTAGTATATATCTTATAATAATATATTATAACTATATATATGATATATATACGATATATTAATATATGATACTATTATAATAAATTAATATACGTACTTATAGTTATAATCTAAATTAATAGCCCAGTATGAGGCGGCTCCGTCTTAATGAGGAGCTAATTGGATGAGCCTGCAGCCCTCCAAAATTTAAAAATGCCTAGGCATATGAGTAATGTTTGATAAGATAATAACTATAGTAAATTTTATGTCCAAAAGTAAAGAGTGTCTTAGAGATTTATTTTATTTAACATATTATAAATATATATGATAATATATATTTAACACATATACATAACATATATATACAATTTAGAAAACAAGAAGGAATTACTACTTATTTATCCCCACTAGTCACAAATTGTTGACTGTACTAGGAATATTGTATGTTTCAATATATTACAATAAGTAAATATTGTGGGACTTCATCTATTGCTAGCGGCCCTATACTAATAAAATTATATAAGATCAATTTATAAGATTCTTAAACCAGTTAAGACTAAAAATAATATCAGCGCAACTATTAATTACGAATAGATAGAAGTATATTATTACCAAATTACCTGATATAAGTTACATATATTTATAATGATTGTAGGGTCACTATTATATAAAGATTTTGGCTTCATTATAATTTATAGCAGCTATTGGAGAATTTTATTCTCTCACACATTATGAAAATTTAAACGGTTCAATATTTATCACAGAAGTTGCCTATGAGATATATATGTAGCTCACAGTCGAAATTAAGTCCATTTACATTTATATCACTTGTAATAGAGAGTCAGAGAATATATTTAATATAGTCAGTTCTATATTCGCAATTATATATTCAATATGAAAAAATGATGTTTAATTTATTTATATATATTTGCTTGATGATAAATTAATACATAAATTGAAATTAAATATATAAGTGTCGATAATATATAATTACCTCATATACACAGATTGTATGATATATTATAGTATATTAATAATATATATATATAAAGTATAATATTATATTATATGGATTATGAAATAGACTATATAGTTATATATTAATATAATATTATAAAATATTAGATATCTTTATCTTTCACTGATACTTATATATATATATAAGATAGTGAGATATATATATATTATATATAAGATATATATATTATTATTTGATTACTAATTAACTGCCTATAATATTCCTACTGTATATGAAGCTGTCTATTTTTTCATGTAGTTGACCTTGAGAAATTAGAGTTATTTTCACTATCATATGTTATAACTATTTGAGCTACAGTTGTATGCTAATTAGGCTTCTATTTAATAATTGTTTCTGTAGGTATGTCTTCTGTGAACGTTCACCTAATTATTGATTTATTCGTGCTTCAACGCGCATCTTGTGATCAATCAGTTGACATAATCTAATTTGTCTCGTCTCTTCTTATTTCAGCAACTTTATATCAATTCCCTATCATTTACTATGTTCTATAGTAACTACTAATATAGTTTTAAAAATATCGGGACTAGTCTAATGTTATCTAGTATAACAAAAACTAATATCAAATCTTAGTTAATTTAACAAATATAGTACGATAATTTATTTACTTACTCCCTAATTTTATCATTTTTATTTAAATAAATAAAGCAATGAAATGGTTTCCTCCATATATTTGTATCCTGTAATTCATTAATCATATGTATAGAGAGTGTATTATTAGAGTATATTGTGTAAGGTACATTTGATCTTCACGATGAGTAAAATAACGCTACATAATAAAGCCTGAGAATAGAAAGAGAGAGAGAGAGAATGTAGAGGAGGCGACCTTTTGTATGAGTACGAGGTCAGCAGAAGAAGTAGAACGAATGAGGAGCAGGAGGAATGTACCAAGAAGCGAAGTTTAAGAAAGTAGAGAGGAGAAGAAAGAAAGAGAAAGACAAGTAAAAGCCATAAAAATATAAAAGAACAGGGCCAACTAAGCTATCTGTGTTCTGTCTCTGCGAGGAATAATATTATTGTTATCCAACATAAAAGAGAACAATACACACTCCTTAAATAAATGGCGAGAATGTTTATGTTTTATGAATTGACATTTTATCTAATTTATACCTGATAATGTCGACGATTATGCATGTCTCATCCACTATTAATATTAAACTATTCTATTATCATATTATTATTATATTTTATGCACTCTATATGTTTAAATACAAGTAAAATATATAACATAACGAACTCTTAAGTGTATAATATGTAAATTTTCTTATTTGTTATTCCTTTAGTAACCCCGTGTATGTAGGTATTACAATACATCATAATTGACAACTGACAGAAACTTAAATATCGTATACATTTAATTTTTAAAATATTATCTAATATTCCTAAAAAAAATAAATCATGAACTGTTTTTAATATACGTGACAAGAATATGTATCTAAATGCCTTATTATTGCATTATCTGATATTAATATGATAACAAAGAGAACGCGTTGTAAATTTATGACAAAAGACATGCTTACACAGAATATATAGACTTGAGAAGAATGTTTGTCGCAGATATCTTAATTTTTTAAATAACATAACGGCAGATTATATAATACATGTGTGTTTAGCTCGTATATTGATTATCAGTATGATTATGTAGGTCTTGCCTCATTAGTAGATTCGTCTTACTGGTTTATCGTAATGACATTGAGATTCATAACACGTAGTTTTATTTATAATAATAGTTTACTGTGTACCATGAATAGTCTTTTCACTTGAAATAATTTGTTCTAAGATAATCATATATTTCACTACGAGAACACATAAATATCACTCAGAAAACGATTCTAGCCGATAAAGGCTAGATTACACTACGAAATAAACAGTATTTAACTCCTGAAAGCGAGAGTGAAGTGTGACCTTATCTTCGTGCACTTTAGGCGGCTTAGCTGCAGACAATACAATAATATTATGATTAAGAAACAGTTTTTCAGTCCATAAGAGTGAAATATGTAACATCTGTATCTGAGATCATCTAAACGTATTGTTTTACTGATATTATGTTAATTATTATTATTAGAGTATAAATAGTAAACCATTTATTATTTAAAAAGGTATTCAGGAATATATGCTTAATGGGATTTGAACAAATATTGTGAAATATGAAGCCTGTGAACGTGACCTATCATTAACACATATATCATAAATACTGTATGTTCCATATATAAATATACTATATTATAATAATATATATATTATTATATACTTAATACTATATTATATGTTCACATTTATATTACATCTAATAATCGTGAATTATACTATTTAGATAATATATATTATATGGCATCTATATATATATTTACTTATATAAATATATTCACTATATATATATATATATCTATATAAGTAACATAATTAAACTGATATTTGAGTTCACATTTAATAATGTAGATAATCGGGAAGGATTCGAGATAATATTTATTATTTATTGTATTCTAATATATTGTAACTTTTCCTAATATATTTGGTTGATATTTTTTCTTTTAATTAAACTGAAATTTTAGTTCACATAATTAAAAATTTAGAATTTATAAAAATTGTCGATTTGTCATTGTATTTGAATCTAGTACATATTGATATTTTTATCTACGAAAATAAGCATTGTCAACTCTTCCTCCTCTCTAATTACTATCTCTACAATCATTAACTTCATATCTACTTACTTTCATAATAACTGCGTCGTCTACTACTACATATCGTTCACTTTCATCCTCGTTGATAATTCGTGCGATCTCTCTACATTATAGTCCTCCTATTCTCACTTATTAGTGGTATTCTCGTACTTACTATCTCATCTCTCTCATAATATCATTATATTAACTTACTCATTCTCTGCTTCATTATACATAATTCTCCTATTCTCTGTCTCGAGTCGTAACTTTTACTATCACACATACTCATACATTATATATATAATATAAATAATATAATAATATAAATATATATATAGGTTATATATTTATGTATTATTATATAAATAGTTATAATATATTACTAGAACGTATAATATTATATTTAAATTTACATATTAATTTAATTTGCATTATAATTGTTAAAGTAGTATATATTATATATTATATATAAATAAATATAAATATAATATTATATATATATATATATAATGATTATATTGAATTATATATTAATCATGAATCATATATATATTAATATTATATCTTGTATATAAAGTAGGTATATATATAATATATAATTATTATTATATAATATAGTTATATATAATATTATATTATATATTATATATTAATTATATAGTATATATTAAATTATATATATTTTAGTTATATTTTTTAAATACATATATATTATTAAATAATATTTTAATATTATATAATTAATATAAAATATGCGTAAGTACTAATGAGGTAGACTATTTGGTCCTAGTATAGCTTTATTACTACCTCGGGCTCTCTACTCTCTTATCTCTATCATAAATATAATCATCACTCTATATACTCTTATCTTATCAATACTTACCTCTCTCTCTCTCTCTCTCTCACCATTACTCTTCCTATATCTCTATATATAACCTAACTATCTCTGCTCATCTCTTCTACTTCTCTCTACAGTAAATATATCGGTCTACTCTTTACGTTAGCTCTTCTCAAACATATGATGATCATATATATATATATAATTTAACTTATTTGATTAGTTTGGGTAAAAATTATTTTTTATCAATACAAGCCATTTTGTTATTTTTATTTTTGGGTGGGGTTTATATAAAATATAATAGTTATTGAGAATGTATGTTCCACATAATTTAACACTTATAACAAGTTTAAGCTTTGACCCCAATAAAATGTGATGAATTTACAAACAAAATAACATCATTTGAGTATATACTTTATTATCCTCGAATATTGCTAGAATAATCAACAATTTTATAGTAAATCTGCTCTTATCAGCCCCGAAGAAAAAATATACTCACTTGATATACAAAATATATAATAAAGAGTAACACATAGAATTTAAATATTTAAGGAACAATATAAACACTAAAAGAAGTTCAATGAGAAAAAACTAAACACAAATCAAGAAAAATAAAAAATAAATCATTTTTAGAAAAAAAATAAAAAATTAAGAAACAAGATAATATTAAGCCTTTTACGTATATCTAAGAATTACTCTATCACTCCGCCATAATCGAGTTCTCAAGTATAAATATATTTCCTGTATGGTTTTTATATTCTGCTTTCAGGAAGAGGACTTTCCTATCTTGGTGTATCTTATTAAATTTAAATGTATTTCTAAAGTAGTTATTTGATGTTTCGAGTTTTATTTTAATTATAATCACTTTATTGTTTTCTTAATTATGATCTTTCATTAAAATTGAGAGCAGAAAAATAACTATGAACACGTTAGTATATATAAATTATATCAATTATGGGTAATAACTTTCTCTGAGGAGACTTTCCATGTTAATGCATTTCAACAATTACTTATGAAATATTTAATTATTATTTGATTATTATTATATATTTAATATATAATTATTATTATTATATTAATTATTATTTAATTTATATATTATTAATTATATTATTAATTTAATATTATTATTATATTTAGTATTAATTATTATTATTATTATGTATTAATTATTATTATATTATAATTAAATTTATAATTATAATTATTTAATTTTATTATTATATATATTATATATTATTATTATTTGTTATTTATATATAATATTATTTAACTTATTATATATTAAATATTTAATATATATATTATAAATTATTATTATTTATCTATTTTTATTAATTCATTATATTTATATTAATATTATTATATATTATTTATTATTATTATTATTATTATATATATATTATTTATTAATATATTATTTAATTTTATAAGCCATTATTTATTTAAGTACCACAATTAATTGAATTAAAGTTAATATTATATATATATTAATTATTTGAATTATTATATATTATGTATTAATTTATTAATTATTATTATTAATTTTCATATATACTTATTATTATTAAATTATATATTATTAATTATTATATTTATATATCTATTATTATTATCATTTATATTAATTTAATATATTTAATTATTATTAATTATTATTATTATCATTAATCATAATCATTAAATTTGATTATTAATTATTAATTCATTATTATTATTTATAAATTATATATTATATTTTATTATTTATTATATATTAATTTTTTATTATATATTGATTAATTCTTTATACTATTTAATTTATTATTTATTTATTATTTATTATTATTTTGAGTTATTATTATTAGTATATATTATTATTATTTATTATTTATTAATATTATTATTTATTATTAATTTATAATTTATTAATTATTTAAAATTTATATATATTATTAATATTTAAATTTAATATTATTATTAATTTAATTATTATATTATTTATTATTATGAATTATTATTATTATATTAATTAATTAATATTTAATTATTATATATTTATATATTTAATTATTATTATTAATTATTATTATTATTATCTATTTTATTATAAATTTATTAAATTTAATACTATAAATTAATTATATTTATATATTAAAATATTATATAATATTTATTATTTATTTATATTATTATTAATTAATTATTTAATTATTATTATTATTAAGTATTCTCAATTTGATTACTATATATTATTATTATTATTATTATTATATATTATTATTATATTTATATATTATATACTTATTAATTATTTATTATTTTATTATTATTATTCATTTATTATATAACTATATATATTTATAAATTATTAATTATTATTATAAATTAAGATAATATAAAAATTATTATTATATATTACTTATTATTATTTATTTAATTAATTATTAGTTGTTATTATCATTATTAAATTATAAACGACCCAAAAATCACAATTTTTAGTTATATTTGAACATGATTTATCTTATTATTAATTATATGACTATTAATTATGTATTAATTCTCGATATTATTTTCTTTATAACTATAATAAACTTTAGTAATTATTTATTATTTATGATAATTTCTAATATATTTATATATTATTAAACAAGTGAAGAAAACCGCAATACATGAGGGTATCTTTTACATTAGTAGAATTGGCAGGAGAATGAAATATTTAATCTTTCTCAAATAACCACTCAAAATATATTAACAGATATAAATATATAATACAATATAGCTTTATATCACACAATGAAATTCAGAATACTAATAGTTAGAAGATACCTAAAATAAATAATTAAAATTATATAAACTCAGAGAACACGAAATAATGATGCATTATTAACACTGTCTAAATTACTCACATACTGCACTCGAGTTTCTCTACAATTTTATGTTTTTTATTATCTAACTTTGCAGGAAGAAACTTCTTCTAGTATTCTTTTAGTTTAAATGAATGGTCATATATAGCAAAGGAGGTTTTTCTAATTTATCTCTTTAATGGTTGTAAACAACACTAGAGCATTGTGTACGAAAAACTAGTAGCATGCAAGAGGAAACAAGACGTTAGTTATAATAGTTTACATTCGTTGGGAATTTTCAGGCCTTATATTTAATGCATTCGATACTAAAATTTAGATACTCTCACTTAGGTACTAGACTAGAGCTATAATAAAAAAAATCCAGATCAGTACCCACTACTCTTACCACTGACTAATCGTATAATTCACGAGCATTAATATGACCTAACTTAACGATATGAAGTAAATCTGTCCATATTGCAATTACTTTGTAAATCTTGCGCTGTATTCGCACATCTTCGACTATCTTGAGACGACATAAGAACTTATAGAGAAATCTACTTTTATATATTTATTTACCAATTCAACAATAATATCCGCTGATAAAATCATACTACTATATATTAATGTTGTTACTATACAACTATTTATAAATAGCTAGATATACCAAATTATAAATAAGCTTAGAGCTTATTGTCCCTTTTTCATGATCATTTTAATATCATTTCGTAAATCAATTACATATATAAGAATATATATAGTATTAGTGATGTAATTACAATTCTAGAAGAAATATTAAGCAATTATTTTCCAAAAAGCTATTATATATATTATGTTATAATTAATTATAATTATTTGATATATTATTATTATTATTAAATATTATTATTATGTATATTTAAATTATTTAATATATATTATATTATTATTATTATTATATATATATTATATTTATTTATATTATTATTAACGTTATTATTATATATTAATTATTGATTGATTATTAATTATCTTATTGTTAATATGGGTAAGGAGGTAAATTTATTCTCATTATTATTATTATTTAATATCTATATTATTTTATTATTATTATTATATATTATTATTCGATTAAATTATATTTGCTAAAATTCCTCTGTCTTTATGAGTTATATTATTTTTATTATTTGCAAATTATTTATATTAATAATTCTGTTATATTAATAATACTGTTCCTATTTATTAATTATTTATATTAATAATACTGTTATTATTTAATATTAATATTATTATTATAATCTTAATAAATTAATCTTAATATTATATATCAATATTATATAATTATATATATATTAATTTAATTAATATCCGTTTAATTATTTCATTTAATTATTTATTTGATTGATTATATATTATTAATTATTATTATCTTATCATAATACACGTTTATATTTATTATGGTTATTATTTATTATTATAATATTATAGTATATTAATTATTATTTTTTTATATATTATTATATTAATTATCACTAATATTATTATAATATTATATTAATAACTATATAATATTAATAATATATTATATAGATATATAATTATAATCTATATTAATTATTATCTTAATTATTATTCATATTTATTATTTATATATTATTATTATTATTATTATTATTATTAATTGAATTATTTATTATTATTATTATATATCTATTATTAATTAATTTTTATAATATTAATTAATTAATTAATATTATTAAATTATTATTATTATCTTGGTTTTATATTTTTTTTATGAATATTTTATATTTCTATACGTCGCAGTAGAAGTAGTAGTAGTAGTAGTAGTATTAGTAGTAGTAGTAGTAGTTATAAAGAAATAGTAGTTTGTAGTAGTAGTAGTAGCAGTAGTTGGTAGGTTATGTACACTTCTTTGGCCTCTGTTTATTATTATCTTTAATTTAAATATTAATATAATATTTATCTACCGTTCAGAATATTCTAACACTGATTATTTTTTAATAGAGATTGGTTGATTGTAGATGTGTGATAGATCTTTTTTTCATTTACATTTCAATTGATTAATATTCATATAGTTTTGTATATATATAGAATATATATAAATGTTAAACTTCATTAGCTGGTCATGAAAACGAAATATTTCTCCCTAGTCAATTGTTTATACAAACTCCTAATAGATATATAAGTAATATATAGATATAGTATATATATGTATGATAATATATGTATAATATAATATTCATATATATATTATATATGAAATTCCTATATATACTATAAGTAATATATATATATATATATATATATAGTATATAATAATATATAATTATATATATCACATATATATATATATATAATAATATATATAGTATATATAATAATATTATATAATATATATTATTATATATTATATTATATATATATATATATATATAATATAAGGTATATATATTACTATATATAATATAGAAATATATATATATATATATCTATAGTATATATATATATTATATAATAATATATTATATATTATGTATATATATAAACTATTGAATTTTTTACTATATATATTTACTATATATTATTATATTATATATATATATATATTATATATATAATATATATATATATATATTATATACTATATATATATATGAATATACACATATACAGAATATATATAAGAAGTCTACATATATATATATTTTATATATATACTGTATATTATATAAATAATATATATTATAGTTATATTAGTTATATATAATATATATATAAATAATATATATTATAGTTATATAATATATAATAATATATATATATTTATATGCTTTATATATAATAAGTATATATATATATACGGTAATACTATATATATAAATAGAAATCATTTCGTAAAGCTTTTAATTAAAATAATTAAATTAGTATCCAGTTTTTTTTTTTTTAACTAATGAATTGGAAAATTTTGAAAGCACTAATTTGCAAATTCTAGTTGGTTGCGATTGTTTTTTAATTAAAGAAAAGACGTGTTTAATAAAGATTTATTATTAAAAACATTTAACAACATAACTTTTATTAACAATTAAAATAAAAAAAAAATATGTATCTTTAAGTGATAAAAAATTAAAAGATTTTAAAGGTAAAGTAATAAATAGAAGAGAAAGAGAAGACTTGATTGTATATATTAATATAATAATATATCTATATATTATATAATATATATATAATATATATAATATATTATATATATATATATTTATATATATATAGTATATATAATATATATACTATAAATATATATAGTATAAATATATATATATATACTATTTATATAGTATATATATATATATTAATATATATATCTATATATATAGTATTTGATATATATAAGTAATCATAGTATAAATATTAGATATACTAGTTCATATATATAACTAGTAAGTTAATAATACAAATAGTAGTATATTATATATAATTTATGTTATATATACTCTTTTATATCTAGCTAGTAATACTATATATATTATATCCTTATAGTATATAAGTGTATCATGTATATATATATATATATATATATATTATATATATATATATATATATATATATATATTATATATATTGATATAATATAGTATATATATAAATATATATATATTAAAATAATGAATACATCGCAATTTTTCAGAATAAGTTGGAAATGTATGTTCTAATTTACTTATTGCAAGTAAAAAGATCAAGAAAAATATGAAAAAGAGGTAAGAAAAATTTGAAACCTTAAATCCATATTATTAGTTAATATTTAATACTTAATAATATATGTCAGACTCGG
Organism: Trachelipus rathkii; assembly: GCA_015478945.1. Classification (NCBI taxonomy): domain Eukaryota; kingdom Metazoa; phylum Arthropoda; class Malacostraca; order Isopoda; family Trachelipodidae; genus Trachelipus; species Trachelipus rathkii. The sequence continues at coordinate 43,923 of JABUQX010111193.1, forward strand.
TACTTAATACTTATAACTTACAAAATATAAATTAAGATAGCCTGGCTGGCTAGTATATACTATATAGTATATAGGCTATCAAGTATCCAAACTGCATTCACTATATCAAACATGAATAAGCGTAGTGAGTACTTTCTCAATACCGCTAGTTAGTACTACAACTACTACTAGTACTCTAGTATTAGTACATACTACATTCTATATAATTATAAAATATAAATTAAATTATAGTCAGAATCTGGTTCAGGAAATGTGAGCCTAGATGGAGTAGCAGAAGGAGAAACGTTTATTTTACGTCTCGTTTCTAAAGTTTGCTCTTAATAATGTTTTCATGCCAAAATATCTTTATCTTCTTGTATTTTTTGTTGTATGTGCGGATCATCAGTACTACACGTTGGCGCGAAATAAAAGGAAGAGAGGCTGTAAGCCAAATTTCTTCGATTCCTTCTGCCACTTTTACATTCGCGACATCTGATACACTTGGATTGACGTTATTTAGCTTCACTTTGCAATCATTCCAACCAACAAATAATATTTCATTACGTCTTCATTGTTTGGCTAATTATGGCAACTCTAATACTCTCGTTGCGCATGCGCTCAGAACCTCTGGGACACAAATACGCTGCTTCTATTTCATTGTCATTGTTTCTCTTTGCTCCAAAATCATTTGCTAAAATCAGAATGACATGTTATTTTACTATTTTCCAATCATTCTCTAATATTACTTTAGCAGGCCCTTTTCTGTTTTACGCTTGGGTCATTTTTGATTTTTTTTTTTTTTTTTTTTCTTCTGTGGTGTGAATGATCGTTCCGCTACTTCAACCATATGATACTACAATGATTTTCAGTGGTTTAACGGGACATGATGTCAAAAAGTTCGAGTGTCATTTTTTAATATTTATTTAACAAATCAGCTTTTTTTTGTTAAATATATGTATTTTAACAAATGTAAATATTGTTTAAACGATACTTACAGCTTACAGAAAAACCAATTAATTACATATTTGGATCAACGTATAAAGCTTATTATAAGAATTAAAAACAAACTAAATAAAATATGAAAAAAACCGCCCAAGCCTATCGCAAAATTTAATATCTCTTCTCCAAAGTAGACACTTACAGAAAAACATAAATTACATATTTGGAATCAGCGTATAAAAGCTTATTACTAAATATGTATAAAAAAAAATGTTAAAAAAACATTAGAGGCGTGCTCGTGCGTCTGGGGGAACAGAGGGCGACGGGAACGTTTTCTCTTAGCCCTGTAGAGGGATACGTGTGCGGTGGTCCTCCGCAACACCCGGGGAAAGAGTGGTGTTCCTGGAGAACCCTCTCCCCGGAGGGGAATGTCCTTACCTCTGCTGTTTCCTCCCGGCACTGGCTGATAGAGAGCCACCGAATAATACCTGTCCATCTTTGGGTTTACCCTTGGGTATTTACCTTTACGTTCATTAAAGTAGGCATACAATATAAAATTAAAGTATCACGTGGATCAGTAAACACATAACATGTACCTAATATAATATTATTGTTATCATATTGGTCCGTGTAACCACAACTGAATTCATTGTATGGTATCATATAGCTAGGCATAATATTAAAAAAAAAACATAAACAGAATTAAAGACTTAAAAGAGCTGACTTCGACCAAGCGTAAACTAGCAAAGAATCACCTTTAGAGCAGGGATAAGCTGTTCTGGTAGTTCATAGTATATCAACATAATGTTCGCAGTAACATAATAAAGCAAGGAATGTCGTCCGTAACAGAATGTTTTTTATTTATGAGGAGTATTTTTAGCACCACTTTTCTTATTTCCCAATCCGAAACAAAATATCGCATTAAGGGTCATTCTATCGTAATAGAGGATATTTACTCTTGTAAGCACAACAGTGACTTGCTCTGATAGGCGATTCAAGGATAGCAAGTGATCACAAACCTCTAGAGTTGACAAACTACTTAAAGTGATGCTCTCTTGTGGTGAATTTTCCGGTTACTTCTGCAGTTTTAAGATAAATGAGAAAGATAAGTACAGTCTAAAACAGTCGAAAATACACCACTTAATTACTCTATGGCAAAATCTGCTAAAATCAAGGACGAAATGGAGACGGAAAATAAATTATTTGTTTTTCTTGAAAACTTTGCACACTGATATCCCCTCACTAGTAGCCGACTTTTACGCACTAGGCCCTTTTGTTCGAAAGTTGAATATATATTTTATTTGTACGAGCATCTCAGCCTAAATTAGTAGGCTTAGTAATATATATATATTATATCATCTTAATTATAATATATACTGTAGTAAGTAGTAGTGAAATCGTTGAGGGTGGGTAGGTCTTCATTATCAGGGTATATCCATATAAGCTCTAACTCACCTGATCTAGTGATACCCGTAGCATCTATCTTTTGAGACGGTAGTCGAGTCAATTAAAAGTCCAAAGATTTATAATATGAAGAATATATTATAACTATTGTTACTAGTATATATCATATATACTCGATAGGGTGATATATATCTATTTAGTATATATATATATATTGTTATTATAATATAGTGTTATTATTCTAGAAGAGAGCCACAATCCATATCTCAAAAACTACAATAGTTTACAGCTAAAAGGAATACATTGTTGGAACCAGGTAATTGTAGTCGCATGATACTGAACGAATTCGCTTCAGAAGCATAACGATAAAAAAAAATCATGATACTCCCAACTTCCAATAGATACCGTCGGAAAAGGGAAACATTTTTTGGAATCCTTTTGTAAATTTTAGTTAGGAAAATGTAAAAAATAAAGTAAATAAATAAACATAAAAATTGGCCTTTTTTTTTCTATTCTTTTTAAGGAGCCAGTCGGGGATAGTAGAGTAACTGACATTAGCTAATAATTCTATATATACAAGTGTTTGTCAGGTATATAATACGTATAAAGTATATATTGATTGGGGTGGCTGTTAATTAATAATCTATAGTATCTATTTATTATATTCTATATATATGTATACTACTAATTATATATATATATATAATGATATATATTATAATATATATGGTTTATTTGTAAAGGTATTACACGGCAACTGTAGGGATTGGGCTCGAGCCGATGGGGAAACAGGGGGGAGCGTTTTCCATACCCCGTAGGGGAGGGGCGGAGGAACCCGCTCACACCCAAATACCAAAAGAGCGGGGTTCTGGAGAACCTCCCCGGAGGGGGGAGGGAAATAGTCCTACTCCGTATTTCGCCGGACGGCCGAGAGGACAACCCGGACTCCCTGCCCATTGATGCGGTTTATAGCCCTTGGGGTATTCTTTAGTTAAAAAAAAAAACTAACTAGTAATAGAGTTTATTTATTTTAACGGGTAACTTATAAAGGTCTTAGAATAGGCTTTCTCCTGCATTTTACTATAATTTATTAAGCCAATATTTCTTTATTTAACTTTTTTTTTTTACATTTTCCTAATCATAAGCTCTTAGTTCGCGTACGGAAGTGCAAAAATTGTATATGGTTTTTGAATCTGGCAACGAAAAAAGACTGCGAAATTGGATTTCTCTTTAAAAGTTGGTGTTCTGTTTTTTTTTTTTTTTTTTTAACATATTGTTGGTATTAAAGCACTAAAATGTTACGAGCATTCCAGCAATGTATTTTTAGGATTGCCTTTTCCCGGTAGCTGTTGTCAAAGATTTTTGGTTGCCTAGATTGTGGCTCCTTTAGAGGCTGACCATATATATATATACTATAGTACGTATTTGTTATAATTAATATATATAAATAGAATGAATAATAATGAATAAGAAACGCTAGTCGATTAATTAGGATAGTAGGCGTTAGGGAAAAATCGGTCATGTACCTGATGCTACGGCAGGCGCAAGATAGGATGAGGTTAGAAGGTATTACATTCGATCGACTCGAGACGTACTTGTTGATAAGACACGTGGATGTTGTGTAGAGTTAGCTTAAAATTAGTGTAGTGTTATATCCTGATCTATCTAGGAATAGATGTTTGATCACTATTTCTATATAAATGCTTTAGATGTGAATATATCAATCGGTTCAGCAGTAGAGTGCCGTATATGGTGTGCTTATGATATTGAGATGTGTCCTACTGACGTACGCGTGCTTATAAGGTAGTAATGATTTTTCTGTGACCGGCATAAATACTTTGGTAATACTATTAACTGAATTAATCAAACTAAATATACCTAATATTAAATATTTTTGGTACGGGTCTAATTAAAAATTATAGTTATAAAATCGAGAGTAGCCTCAGTTATTCATATGACGCCATTCTACTTTCGTGAAAGACCTAGAAGTTCAGATGACACGTAGTCATAAAAATTATTAAGAGATGTAATAGTGTGCGTATTCGATGTTTTTATTGTAAATTGTGTATTAGTTTAGACCTGAAGACTAAGAAGCCTGGTTAGCTAAAGTTATTGAGGCGTTATGTTTAGACGCATAGAAACGTATAGTGGAGCCGGTAAAGAGATAGATAGTGTAGGCGCTAGTGTAGAACTGAGAGGTGAACATAGAATTGGTTGTGCGAGGATTGTGATAGGTGGTGTAAAGAGACAATTACGCGGGCTACGGTCTTATTGAGAGCTCGAGCTGAAGCAAATCGAAAGCAAATAAAATAGACAAGCAATCTATCTGGGCGATCGAACGAATTTTTTGTACCAACGCAGAGGTGGGTCAGGGTGGTTATGGTCTGAGAAATGGATCTTTTAAGATCGCCACTAGTTAGTATGTTCATAGACTGTAGTCGAGTTTAAGTTGAATAGGGTTATATAGTTAATACATATAAGTATCGTTAGATAGTGAATATATGTGAGTAGAGAGCTTAGAGATGTTTAATGTAATAACCGTATTAGCAATCTATAAGGGCTATTATTTATGATCTTAAAGTGTATAAATTGGATTTTACCATTTAGGGATTGTCGGATGCGGTTATAAGGTTAAATAGTTATTAGGTTGTATAAAAGTTAGGTGAGCATAGATATAATAGGAAGTAGATGGGGTAGCATGAAGATATTTTGATATACTTGGATAAGATCAAATAAAGTTTATAATGGTATACGTATTTATATCCTAGAATCTAATAAACTTTTCAATAACTTTTATTTAGAATAAAAGTTTTCATAAATATATGTTGAGCCTGAATTGCAATCCATATTTATTTTTTTTCTTTTGCATTGTATTTATCAAAAAAATAATCTATTTTCCCTCTCTTGAGTTTGCCTTCGAAACGACGGGGGCCCGCAGTCGGTCACGCGGGAGGCCGAGAAGATCCCGACTTCTGCCATCCTTTGCTATTACGGCTACTGGTATTCCTTTTAGTTAAAGGTAATACCATAGTGTAAAGGAAATTAAATTATTCTTTTCTTTTTTGCTGAAGGATCCAAAGGGGGAGCGAAAGATGGTCAGGAGTCGGGGTGTCTCTTTGGCTCCCGTGGAGAAGGTTCGGGACGAATCCCCTTTGGTCCCGCTGCGCGGTCTTCATCGGATAGATAAGAGTGTAACTAATACATAAAATAACTTCTCGTATAATTATTTCGTAGAACTAAAAACGGATGATTTTTTTAAGGTTCTACTTCATACTCTCTAATCTATGACTTCTTTTCATCAAAATTCAATCTTATGTTGGTAAAGTGTACTCTTTCCATCACTGTAGATATTTTATTTTGTACGCTTTGGAGGTTAGGCAACATTATAATATTTGAGTATATTAATATATAGTATTTCAAATGGTCCTAAGTGGGTCGAATCCTTGCCAACTTGAAGAATGGCTCACTTACCCTCGTAAGGGGAATGAATGTTGAGTTTTGATCCCTCGAGATGGGCTGTAAAGGGAATCGGCATCATTTTCTCGGTTAAGCATTACTTCTAAGTATAAGGGCGTAAGGCTTTAGTCTTGGATAACACATCATACTCTTCCGAACGGGCCTCTGCAAACACTCGGGTCAGGGCAACTGGGTACATTATTTTAACTACGGACATTTATTGAATATTACAAAGATGTTATGTGCAATAAAAAGCAACATATATTTAGTATGATTTTCCAAATGGTCCTAGTAGGTGAGGTTTGATAACACTTACCTATTAAGATGAGTAGACTCCAGAGATTGTTTATACCTATATCGAGAACCACGATGATTGGGTTTCCTTTTAGTCACAATCGTAGGGTACTCGGAGGTAACGCTCTGGATGATACTATATCAGGAGTATCAGAGGTTAAAACCCACTTGGACTATGTTGAATAATATATACACAATAATTTGTTGCGTTAGTTGTGCAGCAAACATCCTTTGAATAATTCTATATAATATTGTCCATTATAATATTAGTACTATGACATAGTAGTTTAGCCCTGAACCGTATAGTGTTGGCGGGGTAGTCCTGTTTCAGTATAGTAGTGTTGTCTTGACTTATTCTCGCTTCTGCTCCTTCTTGTGATATATGTTTTCTTCTTTAGTTGTATGATCGTGGCGGGTTGGTCTGTTTAGCCGATCGCTGTGTCTGGTAACACTTGGTAGTCATTCAAGGGTAAGGCCGCGTCTAAAGAGAGCCACTGTCCGGATCGCATTATAGATAAATTAAGATACGAAATTTGCTCATATGTTATATGGCACAATCTTCTTGACTGTAAATATGCCTTAGTATGAGTTGTATTAAGAGGTAGTCTACTGTAATTAAATAGAATACTATAATTATAATATCTATATTATATTAAGTTATATATTAGTATATGTAATATATAGTAGTATATATTATATTATTAATCTATGCTATTATATTATATATAGATCATATATTTAAGTATATATAATATTTATTATAGGTTATGGCTAAACTATATTGGGCCCCACATAGATAGCGATGGGTAGGCGGATTTAACAACTAAATGTCAACGGTATTTCCTCGTAGGATCTATGTACTAATGATGACTACTTACTTTGGACATGTATTAATGTTTAGACCTGTGGTCCCATACTGAATGCTAATAACCTAACCGCCCTTTTTAGATCGTCCTCATGCTGCAGGCTGGATACATTATATTGAGGGATTTACCCCTCCACAAGGATTATATATATAATAGTAATTTAACCTATATATTATATTAATATTAATCATAATTATAAATATATATATTTAATATATATTAATATTATATATATTACTATTTATATATTATAATATATATCTATATATATATATATTGTATATATTAGTATAAATATATATATATACCGCTTTTAAGTAGATATATATTTAGTACTATTCTACGGGCTATATATAATAGTGGCTAGGTATACTCTACCTATCAACCTATTATTATATGATGTAGCTTTGTATTACGTATAAGAGTATAATAATTTAAATGTGTAATTGTTAATAATATTATTACAGTTTATATTTTATAAAAATGAAAAATGAACTGATTATATAAAACTTAAATTATTTCAATAACTAAAAGTCCAATAGTTAATATTTTATAGCTATTGACATCATAATTATTAAATTTTAATTTATTGAAATTTTCTTCTAATCTGTTAAAAGAGACCACAAAAAGTTTTGTTTTAATGCAAGTTTTCTGATCAGTAATTACTTAGTTTCGTATATATATTAATAATATTGGTGATTACCAGGTCCAGTCATCATACTTGCGAATCAGATTAAGAAAAGATTAACGAAAGTACACGGGAACTATAATATTTTGCGCTGCTCAACTTGAAACGTAAGATAATATAATTTGTGTGAAGCAAAGCACTCATTTGATTCTGCGCACTCCGCTCGGGCGCTTTCTGTGTTATATAATATCAGAATTTTAAATTTTTTTTCATATCTTATCTTCTCATCTCTCATACTCTCTCATATAATGTTCTCTTCTTCTCTCTCTTCTCTCTCTCTCTCTCTCTCTCTTCTTCTCTTTTCTCTTCTACTCTATCTATTCCTAATAACATATATTCTGGATTATCTAAATTTCTATTATCATATATCTTGAGATCGTAATAAAGTTCTTTCCTTTGTGGACTAAATCGAAATGTTTAGAAGTAAAATGTATTATATAGGCGATATATGATATTTGTGATTTAACACTGTTGTAGTTTTTGAAGTAAGTATTAAGTTAATATGTTGAACGGTATATATTGATTTTTAATTATTTTAATAGTTACGAGTATAGTTTAGAGTGGAAGGTTTTTCATATTGGATTATAGATTTAACATATATACACCATTAATGTCTTGTGTATGGTAGGTTAATATTTATATTTAATTATTATAAAAATAATAGTTACATTAAGTTATATAAACTTTAAGAAACCAAGAGAAAATAACACTTTATCATTTATAAAATTTTTGGTCGGGCTTTTAATCCCGTTTTGAGTCATCTTCATAAATATAGTAATATAATAACACACATATATAATATGAAAAGTTTAGTTTGAGGACGTAGAGAAATTATAAAATTTTTCTAATAAAGAAGACTGAATATTGATTAAAATTTGTAATATATAATTAAATTAATATATTAATTATATTTATATATTATATATTATATAATATATTATGATATATATATTAATATATATAATATATATTATATATATATATTAGTTATATTATATATAGCTATATTAATATATTATATATTGTAATATATTTATATATATTATATAATTTAATTATACTAATATATATATATGATATAATATATATATTATTAATAGTACGTAAATATTTACGTTGTATGTATTAATAATAAGTTTACTTATGACTCAACTTTATTCTCCTACACTCATATATTATGTAATTTAAATGAGATATTTTATTATATTTTCTATATATTATCAATTTCTTATTATAATCACTCTATCTAATATAACGCATATACTATACGCAATAAGATATATTAGAATATATACTAATATACGATTACATTTATTGTTATCCATATTATAATATATATCAATATAATATTATATTATAGTATAATAATATATATAGTATGATATATATCTTATATATTAAACTTCACTCTAAAGGAATTTCTAGTAAGCCACTGATATATATAATATATAAGTACTATATCCTCTTTTGTATTCTTAGTTTTAGATCATATTTAAAAAAACACTCCGGTTCACTTTCCAACCGTATGTTTGTTGATGCTATGCATATTGGATTAAACTTAAGCAAGACAACCTGTAAAATAATAAATTTTATTTTTAACAAAATTTGGCTTTGCGCCAGTTTATATAATGTATAATTGTATAATCAATTATATATCTACCTATATACTGTATAATATCCAACCTATTGTATCTACTATTAATATTAACCATTTAACTATAATACTTATACCTATAAAACTTAACGTAACTAAACTTATATTATAAATAAATATATAAAATACCTATATATAAGTTAATAACTTAATAACTTATATATAACATATATAATACTACTATACATACATATATAGACTCAATACTACTATAGTATATAACTACGTAAAACTAACCAGCTTAAACCTATAGTAAATACCTATATACATATAGATACCTATAACCTATTAAACTACTATTTATAATATAATAATTATAACGTGGGATAAATCAGTTATACATAACGAAATATATTATAATTATAATTATAGGTAATTATATATATGACAAAGTTTATATTATTAACAAATTAAATAATAAGACTAGGATATATGCTAATATAGGTATATATAGTATATTATATATATAGCGTATATATTATAGTAGTATATTATATATATATTATATATTACATATATATATATACTATATATATGTATATACTATAGGGTAGATTAAGTTTAGAGGCAAGTAACAAGTTAATTCTAATATATATATATATATATATATATATATCACGTATATATATATATTAATATTTATTAGTATATATATATTATATACTACTAGTGGGTAAATATATTACTAACACACCCAGTAGTAATATAAATATATATATTATATATCTGCGATTGGATTTTGTTTCCTAGGGAACCTCATTTACTTAGATGAAAAGGAGACAACACCCGGAACGCACTTAGTGGCGGTGATCCACAGATAAATAATTTTTTCAGAACGTTTCGAGCTAATAGTATCCATAGCGCAAGATCATATTGTCAACTAGGGATGTAAAGAGGTTAATAAAATATATAAATGAAACCAATGTTTTATCATATTAAATATTTATAATCAAATATTATGAGGAGCCTTTTACGCCAATTATTAAACTATATTTATCCATTATAACATACATGTTTGGTAATCATGGAATCATTTTACTTCCTATGGAATCTGTCTAATAATATTTTTATGTGTCTTACCTGGTCTCCCGACTTTTGATGTCTCCCTAACAGGAAAATTTACCTGAAATCAACAGGGTTTTAAATTTTCACTTAATACAGAGATCAGATTTTCAGGGGTACACCTGTATTTAGAACCCTCAGACCTATGAATATAAAACGAGCATCTCTAATACATTGTCAATACCTTTTATTTTATTATTTACCTAACTAATAAACTTTCTCAAATTAGTACGTTTTTTCAGCCAAAGATACATAATACCCTAAAGAGTATGAACTCCTACGATTGTTCATACATGTCATAAGATGTTTGTGCTGGCTGTAATGCTCCAGCTACTGTTAGGTCAACAGGGGCTACATCTTTGCATCAGGTATGCAACCAAGGGTTTTTTTCTTTCGTACCAATACTATCTCTATCCTACCTGAATCATTCATGCTCAACGTAAGCCAATTAAGCTACGTAAAGGAAGATCATCTCACATCACTACACGACTTCTCGTTCTTGACTCTCATTCTTGATACTCCCGCGACATGAAAAAATTTGTGAGACCTCTCTACTCTTCATGAATGTGGGTGAGCATGAACTCAACTCTTGATTTTTATTTCAATTAACTTATTTATTATATAAAATTGTAAATTTTCATATTTACTATTGTCTTTTATAAATTTTACTTTTATATCACTACTGATATAGTAGAAGATAATATATTGAGTTTGATATAAATAAAGTATAGTATATAGTTATCAAAACACAACTACGCACAATTTATGTAGATTTCAGGTATAATTTTTTATGCATATTGGTTTCATACACATGAGCTGCTTGTTCATTCATTTTATCGGTTTCCATTCCAATATAACCACTAAATGTGAAGAAATGTTTTAGGGAGTAAAAAAAGAAAATTATTTATTTGTTTTTAAGCGCTGTACAGTCAAAAACAAGTTAATTAAATAAGCGTATGTCTTTTATTTTCTTGTATAATTATTTTCTTGTAAATCTTAAACTTTAATCTCTCTTTACCCATGTCATATCTTGTAAACCTTTTGTAATTTTTATATACTCTGATAAGCATTTAATCTATTACTTTTATCATCATTTCTTTACTTTATTTCTAATAATAAATAAATAAATAGTAAGATTAAAAATAAAAGTTAGGTCATATTCGTATACTCTCTTATGTAATCAAGCTTGCATTGATTGTCTATGTATTTACGAGCATTTTGAGCGTCGAGAAACGTTGTTCGATAGATAATTTTTTTTTTGGAATCTATGCAATAGATGCTAAAGATTCATTTATATATAATTTTTGCTTTTCAAAGACTATTTGTGTCAAATTATTTACTCACTTTTAATTTCATGTTGTTCTAATTTCCAATTTTTGAATTAAAAATCGCTTGCGATTAATTTCTAAACATTTATAATTTTATATATTATATATACTATATATAATAATATATTATACTATATATTATGTGAATGAAGAGGCTTAATCTTATAGGTGAGAAAAATTATTTTCTCTGTAGCTTATAGATATTATTAATATTCCCTTACCTTCTAACTTATAAAATACTATATATATATATTATAATAAATTAATATTATTATATATATAATATATATTATAAAATATTAGCTAAATATTTTGCGTAAAGATTTCTGGGCCACAAATATCTTATTAAAATGTAATTTGATTACAGGTTGTAGCGAGGACGAGGAACTCTAACTTGCAGACATGCCCCTAAACCAACCTCTTTAACCCAAAAAATCGGCACTTGAATGAAAGATATGACCTTTTACAATGAAATTATTTCTTTTTGCCAAAGTATTGAAATTTGAATATAAGAAGGTCTTTATGCGTTGTAAGTAAACATCCAATTTTATCTGCCTGTTTCTGCTGGATGAGTCTGTATTCTCTTTCTCTCATCTAGAATAATAATCTTAAGCGTCGCAGCAGTTGGCTAAAATACTCTCTTCACTTTGGAACACTAGTTACCGGACTGGCCCAAGACTATTCTCCTTGCAAGTTTATTTAACGTCGTGAGTAAATATTTTGCTTAAACTTTTTCACCAACTGAATAGACTATATCATTTGTACCATAGTCGTAGATAAATCTTCTTTTGGGATTAGAATAGTCTTATCTCAAATATACTCATGGATTTGCAAGCGTTACAATACTTTTGAAGTAATTGTGCATATGTGTTTTCTTCTGTATCACTTGTGTAGAGAACAAAATAGAATAACTCATACATAAACCAAGTAAATCTATGTTAATATTGATATTTTTTTGGCTGGTTTATATTATACAGTATTGTTGAGTTTTATCATGTTGACTTTCATTTTTTTCACTTATGGAACATGGATGGCGACTAATTATAAAGAAAGATAGTGGGATCGCGAAGACTGTTTCAACTGGCAACAACAAAGTGACCGATATTTTAATCTATACGTTCATTATAATGCAAATCAGCGTATATTAACGATTACCGTGCTTAGACATTGTGTGCATAAGAAGGAATCTATGGGCCTTGAATAACGGGATCTAACGGTAAGTAGCAATCGCAAGTGAAGCGGCGTTCATTAACTTTGCCACAGAACAAACGCGGATTTTTCTGGGTTCTCGTAGTTTTATTAATTCTTTCATTCATACAGAGCGGTTTATAACCGGTCATCAGTTGGGGCGATTTGATGATGGGGGCTATCAAATGCTTTCTTAGCGTTTGAGCATTAATGGTAGGTTGCATCGGAGGGACGAAGCGCTGTAGAGGCTGATTTTATATATATATAGAGATATTTCTGTCAATGTTTTCAAGAGCGTTACCATAGATAGTGTATGCATCGTTCCTTTTCATATTAGTAGAATGTTAACTTTCGGCAGGATCTTAAATAGAGGTCGAAGAAGAGGTGGTTCGTCTGAAGAGATAGCATGGGTGCTTCCATGATGATGAACATGTAACTATTCAGCGAGCTTTGGGAAACGTGCTTATAAAAGAACGTCGGTGATCTGATAATCACGCCGCGTTCTTATGGATGCCTTTTCAAGTTCAGTTTTCATTTTTCCTTTTCATTTATTGTCAGATCTGTCTCAGGACGTATCAATCTTTAAAGTGACTAGTTTCAGGTTAATAGATGATTTCTGTTGGCTGGATCAAACCTCCGAGAAATTTACCGGAGACGAAGTAGAATGATCCGCGGGGTCCGGCAATGCTACATCCGATGGGCGCAGGGCAAGCGCGGGAGATGGGGCCGGTGCATAGCGTGTATCGAAGGGAGCGGATTGGACTATTTGATAGAGATGTGGCGGGGAGTGCGCTGGGTACGCGTGAATTTGCGGCTATGGGTTAGCCGGGTTGCTTCATCCCAACTGAGGAATAATCTTTCACTATTATGATATGCTATATATATATATATATAATATATATATGATAATTATTATATATCTATATATATAACTATATATATATTATATATAGTTATATACGTAGTATGCATGAATAAAGTAATCTTGAGTTATATTAATTTAAGTTTATATATATATATATACGTAGATATCTTATTATATAGCTAATATATGCTACATATATATATTTATGAGTATATATAGTATTATAACACGTATAATATAATAACTACCGTCGTACTACCCGCAAGGATGACCGTAGAGATACTCACACTAGGATACTTATTATATATAATATATACTATATATAGGTAATGATCTCTCTGCTGGTTTATACTACATACTTAGGGGTATATTCTTTTAGTTAATAAAATAATTATGCTATTTTATATATCATATTATATCAGTAACGTATAAAATATGTCCTAAATAATATATATAGATAGTTATTCTTGTTACGTTCGTATATTTAGTTATTTGTAGTATGAATAGTAAAAAAGTTAACATATTTTTTTTTTGATATTTTCATACAATTTATATACACTGATTCTAATATATAGTATATTAATCATTTATTTCTTTTTTGGATATATATCTTAGTGTTATCGGGAGTAATTAATCATAATGCGGTAACGTGTCTTTGGTTTCAATATGAATGTTTAGTATATAATATATATATAACTATATTAACTATATATTATGAGATTAAGTTATATATATATATTAACTATATATTAATATATATATTTAATATATATATTAATAGTATATATTATATATTAATAGTATATACTATATATTATTAAATTAATAAGTATAATTATAATATATATATAATTAATATAATTATTATATATAGTTAAGTTAATATATAATTATTATACCTATCATGGGCGTATGTGCGGGGGTGGCATATGGGTAGGGAGGGCTATTATGCCTACAATATACACTTATAATAATATCCCCCCTTAATTTTTGAGTGGCGAATATAAAAAAAAAAATAAATGATCCATAAAGGGTTTTTACTTGTTCAAAGATAATGAGTGATTTATTATAGATATAAACTGTATATAAATAATAAAGATATACATTACAATCCGATTATAGATATATGAAATGAGAAGTTAATTATTAAACGTATTATATATAAACAGTTATAATATAGTATATATACATTTTTTTTATACCTAAGTTTATTAATGGATATGCTTTTTGTTTTCAATTATATATTAAGGTACACACTGCAAATTAGCTTTTTTATATAGTTAGTAATTCTCCCTAGAACTCTCAGTATGTCGATATTAGCATTTGGAGTCACGCCATAATGACTTTGGCTTTATACACTGCGTCACCGAGGCCTTAAGATACAACGCTAGTTTTTGTAATATATATTTATTCGCTTTAGTCGTCAATGCATTTTGGTACTCAAGAATTTTGTTACTGATCCTTACAGTATAATTTGATATAATGCATATATCCTAGATTAATTAACGTATAGAATAATATTTATGTTTAAATAATATAATACTAATTAATATATAATAATAATAATAATAATGATGATATAAAATATAATTAATCATAATAATAATAATAATAAATAATAATATATAATAATAAAACAACTAACATAACTAATCGAAATACAATAAACAACTAACTAACAACACAAACAACACCAAACACAACAACGACCGTCAAATAACTATAAAAACACAACCCTAACTATAACAACAATACAACACAACAACAACTAAACACTAACTCAACTAACAACAACAATCAAACAACGAAAAAAACTAAAATAAAACGACACTCTGATACATCGATACACATAACAAAACTAACAACTAACACAAATACCAACAAACTAATCAACAACACACATACACAACAACAACAACAACATACTCAACTACAATCAGTAAATATGATAACAATAAACTACAAACACTAACAATATCAACAACAACACACAACATACTAAACAACATAAACAACACAACAACAACTAACACATAAATAATAAAAATATTACTAGTATTATAATAATATTTGAAATATGAAAAATGGACATATATCAATTATCATTAAGACGAGGACTATTATGACATTGGTGGAAAGTTCCTGCTCTCTCTTTTTGGTATTAATTTATAAATTTAGTTATTGTATATAGTATATACTAAAATCTTTTAATATATTTGGTAGTATTAATAAATACGCAATTCTCTGATAAGGGTCAGGCTCGCTTAATATTAGGCAACCAATGTTTCTGCAGTGGTACTACTTATGAACGCTTACTCCCTATTAATAATATATAAGGTTACATAAATACATCTAGATTTAAATATTATAAGTAATTGGTGTTTTAAGAAATTATATGAACTTTAATATGATTAATGGGGCGGCTCCCGAATACTTGAAATGAGTCTCAGATGAGGAGCACCAGGCTCCCAGACAGTAATTCACTCACTTATAAAAACAAATAATTTTTTCTTATTTAACAAAATAAAATATATATGATATCGGTATCTCTAGTTCGATTTTTATATTATTTCGATTCTCTTAACTCGTAATACAAATTATTATTTTGCATTATATTCAATAATTTCTCATCGAAATAAAGGAGCACTACTATGTCGGATTTTTATGAGCGAGACTCATACTTTTACGTTTTAAAAATGTGTACATTAAAATTTATCGAAGACCGAACACTAGGATTATAAAATTATTTAACCGAGTTCATGTTCTATTCTCGATTCGAATTGTCGAGAAGGGAATGGAGGAACTGCTATCAGTTATAATTGTAAAGGGGTATCCAAGAATTGTGAGAATCGGGCCACTTAAGATATATATATAATTGAATTTATTTCAAAATGCGCACGATATACTTTTAAAAACTCAAATAATAAATGAAATATAATTGTATCAAATATAATTGTTTAAATAAAATATATTAATATAATTAAATAATAATAAATATTTAAAAATAATTATTATTCAATACTAAATATTGTATTTGAATTAATAACCATAATTGTTATTAATAATAATAATTAAAGCTATAATATTAAATAGTTAAATCAATGTGTCTGGAGTTTTATAATTCGAATTTTATTTATAAAAATAATAAAAGATAATTAATATAAAAACACAATAATTACTAAAAATATAATATAAAAACAATATATAATTGATTTATTATAAAAATATAAATACAATATATATTATATAGATATTATAAATTATATAATTACTTAGTTAGATGATATTAAACACAAATATTAAAATTTAACTATATTATAAGAGAACTTAGTAATATAGAAAATGCATAAAACTTAAATATAAATAAAAGCGCGTGTGTGACGTACATAATTTGTTTTATAATAAAAGACTGGAGCCTATTTTTCTACAAAGATTCTAGCTTTTTTTTTCTCTCACAATTTAATTAATGTTATTAATGCAGTTATTTAAATGTTCTATTCAGTTGACATAAGTACTGTAAATATTTCTTTTTGTATTGTATATAGATAGTGATCAATGTCTGCACAGGATAATAGGTTTATACTAGTTTACTGAAAGTGTATACAGGTGAGTTGTAGTGTGAAAAAGCTCCATGTTTATAGCCACATTTTTTATAAAACCGGTATTTTTCGTTTGTGAAATTTTAACTGAAGGGATTGATAGCACATAACCTTTAACCGAGTATGTGTTATCATGATTACATTTCAATTTCACCGATATTTTGCAAAATTGATGACTTAAACCTATACAAGTAACTTACATTAAATTTTTGGTCGTAATATAATGATTATCAAATTAAAATTGGAAGTATTTATAAAAAATTAGCTTAAAGTAACTACCGAGTCAATAGGCTGAGGCTCACGGATCTTGATAAAATTGTATATCACAGGAGGGAGATAGATCTACTCAAGGACTAAGTATCAGCTCGGTATTTAGGTGCGATACTTGATTATATATATTTGTTTTTTTTTTTTTTGTGTGTAAGGGCTACTCGGACATAGGTCAGGTTTCTGAAAATTTTTTTCGGACGCGAGGAGTGCTTCTTCAATTGGGAGGCTACAATATAATGTTGAGTGTGCAATACAATTGCAGAGAGTAACGTATATATTTTCTATTACAGGTGCCAATTCACGATCTTGAAAACATGATGTAACAAGTTGGAAAGTTGAAAAGTACTTGGCGATCCTTGTATCATAGCCTTGTGAGTTCACAGACTTAATTTACAGAGAAGAAATGAAAGAGATAGGAACATATTGTAAATCTTGGTTATTTAAGAAAACACGAATGGCGTCTTGTACTAGTTCACATATATTGATACAGGACTTGACTATGTACTCTTTTGTTTGCATAAGTACTTGATATGTTCTCTGCTATTGCAATATTTAGCCTCCGAACTCGAGGCATCTTCAGGCAGTGAGAATGGATAGAATTAAAATTTGTTATGTGGGACAACGGCTAATGATGAATATATACACATTGGTTGAATAAGTTTGCCATCAATTATAATAAAACGATGGTATTATCAAAATAATGCCAATAATCTTCTTTATAAAAATATTTATACTACATAATTTAGGTGTACATTTGATAACAAATGCCCCAAAACGTTATAAAAAAGGAAAGCACACGAAGAAATACTACTTGAGTATTATAATGTTCATCCAGTATGCAGATAGATAATGATTCTCACTAGGATCTTCGTTCAATACATAGGTGAAGAGGTTATGTCTCTGAGTCAAGTCTGAAAAACTCATATACAGATAAGGGGCTTTTAGAGCCAATCCTTGGAGTCGGCTCCAAAATGCTCGGGAGGATATCAGGTCTTTTAATCACGTCATCATACATGAGGGATATCGGTTTCGATCGCACAATTACACACTTTGTACATTCCTTTTTCGAATAGCGTATGAATAGATAGGAATTTGTCATAATATACTATGCTGAGTAGTCCAGTTCATAATATAGCGAACGTATAATAGCAGCTTGTTTTGAGAGACGGTGTATTTGGTGTGTCAAATGACTAGAAGATTACGCTCTACCCGAACTACACGAGGCAGCTTCTTACGAGGAGGATGACACATGCCGGAGTGGAGACTTTATGTGGGAATGGCTATGATAATATTTTGTTAATAGTTTCCGATAATAAATAAACGTATTAATAAGTAGGAAGGTTAAAAATTGAAAATGTTAGAATATCAAGGTGAAAGCTTTTCTTTAAATATGTGTCACCAAAAAGTTCTTTAAAAAAAGACTCTCACAAGTACTAGTTAGATATCTTTTATATGGTAATACTCCTCTATGTAACAGAATGACATAGAACAATTTCATGTTCCATCATATTCCTCTAGAAAGGGTGTCCATGGGAAGGATACCGAAATAAACATTTCATAAAAAGTAATGATTCCGACATACAATTATTTACAGTATGTGTGGATTGATCTGTTTGCGGTGGTCATATGTGATATATATTTTAGACAAATCTAAGGAAAATTCAGTTAAAATTATTTAATTTGAGTTTAGATATTGTTATCTTCATTAAATAATATATATATATAAATAATATATAGAGCCTAACTGTAATTGATGATAGTTATCTATGATCTCATTGTGGATACTATTAAACCATATTGGTCCTCATTCCACAAGTTTATGTGAATGTATCCTTGTTGCGCCTACATGTCCCTTGATGAAACTGTATCTCCATGTGAAGATTTTTACAAATTTTCTTGTGTGTAGATATGTCCTTGGATTCGGAGTCGAATGTGGGAGGCGAAATATTTGCAGCAAGACAATAAGTCATATAAGTCTGTCGTTATACAAAGCTCTTAAAGTCTGAAGATAGAGTGACTCGCAGCAGGATACTGCTTTCTTCTTTAGCGCTTCTCAAAGGAAAAAGAATTTCGTAAAATTATTGATGAAAGAAATTCCGACGCGCTCCTCTACCTTTGAACGCGTCTAGGATGGCTGTAAGCCCCTATTTTAGAGTTTTGCGGAACTTATGGGACACCCTTTCGTGATGAAGTGGACATGAGTTTTATCTCTGGTGAAGTCTTTAGATGATAGTATTTTCTGTTGTCTTTTTTTTTAGAAACATTTTTTGTTGTGGTTTGAAAGATTTGGTCGAGTAGACAGATGGAAGAACTGTGTTATTTCTCGTGTGGAATTCTCAAAGATGATTTCTTGTTAACTTAGGAAAGAAGATTTATGAAAATATGCGATATTCTATAAATTAATTTTTGATAGTTATAAGATTTAGTATGCGGTCATCCCCAAAAAAAAGCTCTAAAATTCATGTACTCGGTGCCTAGAGACACTGGTTATGCGCTCAGGAGCGTGGTTCCGGCAGGCAGCAATAGTGTGGGTCAAAACAGATATGTACCAAGTCTTTCAGAAAGAGACTCTTAATGATACGTCCTGAAGAAATGATCTCAGTGGGAATAGCTTAGTCAAATTCAGTTTTTTCATTCAAAGGAAAAAGACATTCGAAACTGTAAGCGAAACTCGTGTATGCATAGGAAAGTCCGGCGAGGGTCTCATCGCTACCTATTTGAACCCTCCAGGATGGGACTGATCACATTTGGAAGCTTATATAAAACTTGTTTGAATTCAACACCCAATCCTGAGCTCACATACCACTTATACCTGTCTCATCAGATGGCACCGATTGAGAACTACTGTTATAGGGGAATCTCATAGATGAATGTATGTATGTGGTCTGATTCTAAATTCTATAAAAATAAAAATTTTGTACTATCATATCTGATGAAAGTTACTTTTTATATAGATATATAATAACTAAATAAATAATACATAATAAGTCAAAGAAAAATAAATATAGTCTAATATATACAAAAAAGTTTAGATGGTAATAATTGTTATCAGATTATTAATCCCAAATAAAATAGAATTAGTTAAAGAAGCACCTAAATAAGAAAAAAGAACGTTTTGACTTCATTACTATAAAATAAATTAGGATATAAAATACCCTTCACATAGACAAAAATACTAATTAATAATGATATAGTATAATACAATAACAGCAATCGCAATACAATAATTCTTGGAAATGGAAAATAAAATAGTACTTTATTTTAAAGGAATTTTAGTTATTGAGTGTTATCATCATAGTAAATTTGTTGAATATAATAAATGAATAATAATAATAATATAATAGTAATGATAATTATAATCAATAATAATATAATTAAAAATAAGCAAATTCAAAGATAAACTACGAATAAGTAGGGACAATACAAGACAATATTTAATTCGGAAAGTAGAACTTATCTGAGCAAAGATCTTAACACGATGCATTTGAATTTCTTATCTGTATCCATTTATATATTATATATGAGACAATAACATGTTTCGCAAATACTAATGATAATTTAAGGCTGACAAATTCTTATTGATCATCGTTTTTTCAACAATAGCAAATACACTCATAGTCAGCGTAAATAATAATTAATAAAGTCATAAATAAATTAATAATAAGTATCAATGATGTGAGATATCGAAAATAGACTTATATGGATAATCAATATTTATAATTGAAATAAATATATTTATAATAATAACTCAATATTATACATAATAATAATATAATAAGTATATATAATCATATAACTAATAAAAAATAATAATCATGGAATCAACTATTAATAAAAGAAATTAATCTTTAATTTATCATACTTTTCCTCTTCGAATGTTTGTTATTAAGAAGGTGTTGTGATGAAGGATAATATTATAATGCATTTCCATATTTAAATAAAGACATATTTAATATTACAGTGTAAGTTATTTTTTTTTATATAAAAATAATTTATGCACAATGATTAAAAAATTAATAACTACTTTTTCCGCTTAGGAAATGAGAAAATATAATGCTGAAGAAAAAAAAAGTGGTCCAAATAAATAATAATAATTACAGACATTAATAATAAAGTTGTAGATTGTTAGTAATAATAAACTAATAAGTATATTTGAGTATGTATTTCGAATACAATCTATATAATAATAATTATATAGGGTATTGTCGAATCCGAAAGATCAATTATTAATATCTAACTCAATAAGGACTAATGTATTAATCTATCACTCATCATTAGATCACATGTGAAGTAGTAGCTAGGGATTTTACGTTAGGTTACTATTAAGCCTGCGGTATAGTATTATTCTATATTATATATTTATTAAAGTTCTATTATGTTTAATATTTTATACGCTATAAAAGAGATGATTGGATCTAGAAGTTTCTTCTTGCGAGGTAGCTTTGTTAGAGTAATTGACTTATATGTGAGCAGGAATTAGAGTTGTAGAATTCCATCACAAGTTTAATATGTCTGCGTTTATTGAGTTAGCTATATGACGCTTGTGAAGTTTGCTTTATTTTTTTGTGATAGAGTATTAATGGAGAAGGATGTGAATTTTAGTCGGTAAAGTTTTTTTTCAGAGGGCTTCTTCAAAGGATTTTTAATTATATGATTTGCTAGCAAATCGTCTTTAGGTGACGCCGCTGTGTGTTCGTGGCTCTGTCGGTGTGAAAATGGATAGAATTCTTTGTCTACGCAGAATGAAAGACTTTAATAAGACTCCAATGGCAATTGTTTATATAAACACCTGTCTTGAAGACTCAAATCTCTATCTTTATTGGTATCTCTTGCTTGTCAGGAGGATAGGTATTTTAGCCAAAAGATTCTTTAAAAGATCTGAGCAATAGCTTTCAAGGCTTTGCATTGTTTGCAAATATAAATGGTTAGTCGAGTAGGGCTTAGTAGGAGGAGTCCTCTTAGTAGACCCTAATGAGGCGAATCATTTCGCTATTTGGGGGGTATGCGGATTAGAACAGGAAGGATATACTTGCACGCTGAACTTGTGGTAACGGTAGAACTACGGGGGAAGTTCAAACAGACACAATAGAGGTTGATTAGGAAAATTTGCCCAAATATGAGAGGGGATAACAAAAGGGGTCTAAGTAGAACTCAGTGTATAAATTCTTAATTTACCAATTAAAAAAGCACAGTAAGTAACGAGGTTTTCATTATATTAATAATTGGTCGTTAAATTGTTTTGATTTTATAAAATATAATGAGGTTTGCTTTTAGAAGCATCGCGAAATATTTTATGTCATTTGTTGGAGTGTTTAGAAGTTAGATTAGCCTATATATAGTATATATATCACTATTAATATTCAGTATATATAATACTATATATTATATATTACATATATATAATGATAGGGACGGTATGATTATAATCTAGATTAGCTTAGCTATATTAGGTATTGATTAATATTATGTTTATTTATATAAATCGTAACTTTATCATAATTCAGATTGTATATCCAACTATTAATTTTAGCATTGCAGGCCCTATTACAGGGTTTCTACATTGATTAAATTTTATTTTTAATCGTTAAGTTGGTTTGTTGCTCGAAAAAAATATGTAAGATGTGTTTTAGTTAAAATTTAAAGATAGTTTGATTAGCAGTATCTATCATGCTATTTTTATTTTTGCGATAAGTTGTGATCTGTTAGCTTTAGCAGGGATAGAGACTCGCAATGCTTTGTCTTTATTAAAATGTGAGGTATCGTCAGCAAAAGAGACTGGAACACAAGCGTCGTTAGTAGAACTTAAATTTCAGATAGATTTGTATAAAGTATGGAGGTTATAAAAACGGTCACAATGAATCAGAGATAATGATGACCCCATGGGCACGCGATACTCGCAATTTGGCCCACCTGCTTTAATAGTGTTGGTTTATTCATGCACGAAGGCCGCTCACCCTGTATATATATACGTAGATTATTATTAGTTATTACATAATTACTATTAGTATATATTTTAACACATACATATATCTGAAGTATACTTTCTCTTTCATGTATATGAGAGTAGTATGATATATATATTAGTATATATATATATATTTTATTAAACCATATTGTAGGTTATTTTGTGGTCTCACCTTTCAATTAAGCTACTCATTTTTAGTTATTTCATTTATACTTAACCTTAGTAGTATGTTCATATAGATCACAGACATATATATATGTCAACAAGAGTCTTTTATTGGTGTAAATCTTGCGTATATATTATAGGAAGAATTATAGTCAGTTGTGAGGAGGTTGTCTTTAGTGAATAATATTTTTCTATATATTTTTCACTGATGAGCTCTCTTTCAGAGAGTGTAAAGCAGATTTGGAGGACGCAGCGATGTACCAGCAATGATTGAAAAAAAGCGTTAGCTGTTTTTCAATTATCGTAAATCCAAATCTGTGAATTTGTTAAGCATTAATTGTTTGATAAATATGATTCGACGCGGGAACTAAGTTAGATTTCATACGCGTGAAGTTCTCACATGCTGTGAGCGGAGTTTGTCACGGAAAAGCCTATTTAAAAAAATTATTTAATTACTGCTATATGTTGCAAAAACATTTAATATTTCTCAATTTTTCACCTCTATTACTCGTAGAGATAATTGAGGTAGTAATAGACTCTGTTGGTAGAGTATTATTTAAGTCTTACTAAAGCATATAATATTTGTCTGGTTTCTCATAGCAGAAGAGAGTGCTTAATGATGCATTTATTCTATGTGTCAATATTATTAGGGATGAATTGAGCAGAAATTTTATTTGACGGTTTCCTCAATAGCGAAGTATAATAGTAATAGTCTCGGCGAAGATCATAAATCTCCTCTTGGCTCATTATAAAGATTTTCTCAATTCGCACACAGTTGTTGTTATAAAGGGAGGGTTTATTATGAGCGGCGTAGTAGAGATTTGAGTGAATAGGTGCTTATATAGGAGTGTTGAATGGGGAAATGCCCATATCACTCTTTTGCACATTTAGCTCAGTTAATAGATTTAATTTTATATTAACATCCGGTTAGGAATCACATTAATAATATAGACAATCTACTTAATACATTATTAAGCCTTATACTATACAAGGCGATCTCCAAAGTATTTTAATTGGTGAAAATAATGTTTTATAATAGGCATTTATTTGGTTTATAGATATTATTTATTATGTTTAACCTCCGGGAGCGCACAGCTTGGAATATTTGTGGTGTATGAGGTGAGAATAGAAGAAAAATGAGGGAGATATACTTTTTGTTGTCTTTGCGAGTATTGACTGTATGATATATAGTGGCGTTTGTAGGTGATGGATGACTTGATAGCGTGTTTAAGAGATTTATTTAGCCATGATCAAAACGTGGATGTGATGTTGTATATAGTGATTGGTACCATTTCTCACAGGAAACTTCTCGCTTTACTGGCGGTGAAGAAGGACGCGGGTAGCTTTCCGACAAGTCAATTTCCAGGTTCTTCATTTGGCTACAGTTTAGACAAGTTTCGTGATCTCGGCGCGCGAAACAGTTTGCTCTTATTAATTTAGTATTGTCTTGGTTGTTAACGTCGATTTGGTGATTAGAT
Organism: Trachelipus rathkii; assembly: GCA_015478945.1. Classification (NCBI taxonomy): domain Eukaryota; kingdom Metazoa; phylum Arthropoda; class Malacostraca; order Isopoda; family Trachelipodidae; genus Trachelipus; species Trachelipus rathkii. The sequence continues at coordinate 69,123 of JABUQX010111193.1, forward strand.
ATAATATAGCAGGGGTTTCGTTTTTATATCATTGATGTAGGATCTTATTTTTTGTTGTGGCTATTGTTGATCTAAGTGGATGTGTAGCCGTTGAATGCTGATGGTGTTGAGATCTGGTGACTACTCAGAAGTTGAGCTCACTTACGAGGGTGACTTTAGGTTATGCAAGATCCTAGCGAGTATTGTTGTTTAAGAGTGTTGATAATTTTTTTGTGCCTTTGCGCTATCGTTCTGGTAAGAACACGTGCCGCTTTTGAGAAAGGCCTTTGCTTGTAGTGTTTTGATAGTTAAAATGGCTTGTGTAGAACGCATAGTTGTGTTTGTGCAGAAATGGTATTAGCGTGTCCACCAATTCAGCGTCGAATTTTATTGTTTATAGTATTTTGTCTGCCATACGTGGAAGAAGTGGAAGGAGTTTTTGGGCCGATCACTTAATATACTTTCTGCATCAGTGTAGCCGAACGTGATGATTTGTAAAAAGGAAAGGTGGAATGGAGGCGTAGGATCTTTGCGAGAAGCACAGATAAAGCAGTATTTGTTATGAACAAATTATTAACAGCTATAAATTTAAAAAACTTAATGAATGTTTGGTATAGAATTAGGTTCCTGATCTTTGAGGTAATGGTTTTATCAGAGATATCGATTGTTTTTTTGCCGATATATGCTACATAGTTAGTCGGATATCGTTATTAAGCCGTGACATATATCCAGTCGTTAAAAAGTTTGTGGGTCGAATCATACTGTACAGACTAGTAAAGTAGAGCGTATGCCTAGTGAAATGGCTTCGGGGCGTAAATGTACATGAAATTTTATCACAAATATGAAATATTTGTATTGATATGTTTACGTAGTTATACACTGGGCGATGGTGTGTTTATGCAGACGAGATGGAGGAGAGTGTAAGAGATGTGGTAGTTAAGTCTTTTTATGATGATAGATGTGTTTGTTGTAAGTATTAAATAGAATATCGATTAAAGTAAGAATGTTTATGCAGATACGATTTTGTAATTTCTGGCTTGCATAATAATAATAGAAGTATTTATAGCTACGCAGAAGTGGTGTATAGTTATTTTGATTTTAGGGGTACTTGTTTTAAGCAACTAGTATAATTGTTATTTATTTATTTTATATAATCGTTTTTAGATTAGGGAATAAATCGAAGACATTTGTTTATTAGTAGTCAATATTTATTTAATAAATATATTATATTAACGTATAATATGAAATCGAGTTGAATTATTTCTTACCTAGAATGTTCTATAGTGTACTCAACTGTTCGTGTAGTGGTGGATTGATGTAGAACGCCGGATTACTCTATGAATTTACAGAATACATTTTTTGTGTTATGACGTTTTCTCGGGATCAGCCTTTGTGAGTTTGCAAGCATCCTAGTTGGTTGATGTTTTTAGTGGTGGTGCAAATGTATTGAGTTTTTAGATTATACATAGAGCACGGATATCATTTGATAGAGCCGCGAGATCACTGCAAAAAAATATTTCCGGCCGGGAGACAGGGAAATTTTCTTATGAATCTTTTACATCTTTAAACTATAAGAAAACATGTATAAAAAAATTATATATAATATAACTTTTCAACATAAGATCGGTTTATAGTATTCGCATTGAACATTGTACAGGAGGATAAGTACACCGGCAGATTATTGAATTAAGAATAACCTATAGCTGGAGAAGTCAGACCTCACTGCCTATCGCTACTTGAAGTATATTCTAAATGTCTATTGTTGACCTAACACAAAATATGAGGGTAAATACCAGTGAAACATCAATATATATTAGATATGATTAGAGATACCCACAGGAGTATAGTATTTGTTAATTTAAGTTGATGTGAAGACGACACTAGTGGGTCGACGTTTGTACTCACTAATAGGAAGACGTGGTAGAGTAGTGTATATTAGGATTTCTCTTAATCCCTGAACAAGTAAAAGGACGCTATATTTGTATATTGCAGGTTTGGGAGGCGGCCGTTAATTATCAGAGGATGAAGAAAGAAAGATTAGATTGTCGGCCGCACTTGGATTGTCAATGTTCTTGCTCTTCCAAATCACAGAAATAATGAATTTGTATATGGAGTTAGGATCAGGTGGCATTTGCAAAATCACCAACGCATATTATTACTTTAGAGCTTTTAAGAAAGATGTGATTTTGCTATAATTTTCTTTAGAGCTCCAGCTTATTCAAGAACTCTAGGGTAACTCTTAGTTTAGGACCATTGAGTAATTACACGAGCCAATACAGAAGAGGGAAGGGATTGCATTATGGAGACGTATTGCATTCGCTTTGCAAAAGATTACTCTTAGAGTTAGACCAGTAGAACTAAACTATTCTTCTCTGTAATGTAGAAACTATGGTTACCAACTACATCATACAGAAATTGGAGACAGCATTTAAGTTTTGATTGACTTATTCACATTGATCCAGTTAATATCGAGGAAGTTTGCTAGACGGAGATTTTGCTAGGGGCGCCTGATCACATGTGGAGTCTGGGATTTGTTAACCGAGTTGAAAATTATGGAGTACTTCATGAGTATATTGTTACGAGAGGCTTAGAGAGGCATAATTTTGAAAGTAATGAGTGAATAACATACACGACTTCACTCCGTCTTTTATTAGTTAAGTCTCGATTGATATGCATGTATATCTCTGCACTATCTGGTCTTTGTAGAACGCTAAGTGAGGGTTTATTACTACAACGATAAATAGATTGGGACTAGTGTACCTCCTAATCAGAATTCGTTGTCGAGGTGTTATGTCCTCATGGCACAGGAGTTTCTCCAAATTTCGTGAAATCCCATATTATTTTAATGATGAGATAATTAGTAGGGAATACATTAATGTTGAAATAATTATATGAATATAATAATATATTGGAAAGGTTTAATTATTTTTAACACTATAATAATAAATAAAATTCCCTTATGATCCTTCGAGATGGGAGCAACTATGTATGCCATGAAACTGTAGGAACTTGTAAATTTAGGAGGATACACAAGTTTTTTTCTGTTTTATCTTCATAAACTTCAATTTATTAAAGACGCCTTAATTTTCTCAAGAACAGGTAAGGTAATTAACTATACACAGCTGTCTCAGAAATTTATAAGTCAAAAAAAAACAAGAATCTTATTTATGTCTCAATGTTACCACGCCTTCGCAGTGATAAAATGGTTAAAATCAGAAGGAAAATGTCAGGGCAAACACAAACGTGATAAAGTTATATATTGTGAAAAATAGACGATATACGTCCTTGCTATTAGAAAAAGTTGTGCTACGAATAAATGGTCAATATTCGATTATAACTTTACTTAATGTCGTTTGGTGTAAAATATTTATCAGATATTGAAGCGAAATATACTATAATAATGTAAAAATATCCATTTTTACTGAGTGATAAGAATGATAAAAATTGTTCATACTGGTAACAACAGACATACCGGATTAAAAATACCATTGATCGCCTTTGCAAAAACACAAGAAAAAAAAAAAAAGGAAAAAAAAGAGTTTTTTGGTGTTCGGCTGATCAGAGCGTACAGATAGATAGCCAATAAGGTGCTAAAATTTGTGTTGACTGAAAATTTTGGCCATATAACCACTGAAAGAGCCCATAATTTTTTTTTGTCCTTAAATTATAATTATTAAGGCATTCCGCTGACTGCAATTCCACAACATTTTTTAAATTATCGCAATTGTAAGTTAATATTAAGTTAGATTTAATTTAGATTTGGTTTCCGGAAATTTGAGCGAGACGTTCCACCTCTGATATAAATATGATTAATATGATTATATAATATATATTAATATAATATTATATAGATATATAAAATAAAATAGTAGCTCAATATATAATATATGTATAGTATTAGAGACGATGTATAACTATAAGATAGGAATTTTAGCAATACACGCCAGAGGCGGGATGTCAGAAAGGATCTCGCCCAGATTCTCGTCCCCTGTTAGTGTAAAACCATAAAAGAAACAGTATGATATGCTTAGTAAATTGCAACTGTCATACATTTTTTGAAATCAGTCGCACATTGTAATGGAAGAACAATGAAGAGAAGGTATATACATTAAATGGCGATCAAAAAAAGTTATAATAATAAATACTGATATTATGTTCGCAATATGAAGATATTCTCTCGTCCGACTCTACGAAAAATATTTGACTTTTACGCCCCTCTGAGAGGTCATGAATCCCCAATTTCTTTTCAATCGAAGTTAAATTGCGAATGATAGCGCCACACAGACACACACACAAACTCTATGATATATAGATGTTCTAGAGGCAAAATTAAATTTTTTTGGTGACTTGACCTGACCTAACCTAAATCAAGTAAATATATGCATTTAATTTTTTAATTTTATTTAACTTTAATTTTTTATTTCTTTGCAATTATTTTTAGTTCTTTTAATAATATTAGAAAAAAGATATCAAAGAAAACGTTTATTATTTATGGGTATCGGGTTTAAATTACCCTTTACCGCCCACGCGGACGAGTTCGTCGGTGAATTATACATGTCATGTTTTTTGAGGATGTTAGAATATTGGCGAAAATTGACCATGCGAGCGAAATCATAGTCTTCTGGTAAGGGTTATCTTAAATTCTGCTCGTAGCTTTAATGTTACCATATGATGAGACCGAGACTAGTTTGCCCTTCTGATTTAGCAGGATAGCATGTACAATTTTGTTCGCTGAGCGCGCTGCGGGCCACCGCCGGGGTGACGTCTGGAAATAGTGCCGTCAAGCCGTAATACACACAATGCTTATTTGGTACTAAATTAGATTGTCCATAATAAATAATAAGTTCAAATTTCAAAATTCAAATTTTTTATTCAGTAATAGGTGTTACAATTTTTTATCGCTCATATTAATAAAAGAAATATTTGAATTTGGATTTAATTATCTTAACTTTAAATGTTAATACATACGTTAATAGATGAAATAAATAAGTATTCGATTATGAAACTCCCCTTTATGTGTAAGTGCTGAAACATAGAACTAAGGAGAGGCTTTCATTGTTAAAAAATTTATGTGAGATTTCTTAAGACATTTTTTTTCCTTTTGTACAGCATGAATGAAAAATATTTGGTTGCGACTACGGATCGATGTTGCAGAAATTCGTCCTTACTGCGCGGCAGTGTTTATGGTGACATGTGTTGGTTGTATGACCTTGTGATGCCCCTGTCAATTTTTCGTTATTCAACCCTTTATTATATATATACGTATAGCATTTACTGATCAACCATTATGTTTTTTTGAGCATCAACATATGCTGATTACTCTTCTTTTCTAATAGTAACAATTTTTTTGTGAATTTATATGTTGGAACTTAAATATTAGTAATTAGGAATAACGTTGTAACTATATACACTATTAATGCTGCACGTTGGTTCATTATAACAGTCAAGAAATAGCGTTAAGTTTTCTCGGTATTATCTTAATACTAACATAGTAATATAATCTAATGTTATATATATAATATACTTATAATAATAATAGTTTAAATAATAATAATATTATATTAATGAATGATATTAATATTTATATAAATATGTAGATAAGAATAATATTCATAATAATTGTAAAGTATAATAATAATAATTTAAATTACATAATAATAATATAATAATAATCATAATTATTAATAATAATATAATAAATAATAATATATATAAGAAAAAGTACAATTATAATTAATAATAATATAAAATATATATAATAATAATAATAAATAATAATAATAATAATGAATAATATTCAAGAAATAATAGGTTTAAATGATCTAAAATTGATCTCGTAAGCATTTCTATACTCACCTACCACGCGTATCTAGTGGTGATGCGTAAAAGAAGGTAGAGAGTGTTCCAATTCACACGTGTTCCTTCGAGTCAGCTAGATGAAAGTAGGGTGACCGAGTTAGGAGTCGACGCCTACCCTTCATCAAAAATTTTATTGCTGAAATCCCACTCCCCTGCAAGAAAATTACCCTCATTCACATTTTCATTATATATATATATATATAATATATTATATATATATTATATTTATTCAGTATAGTCATAGGTGCGTGTAGGATTCTAAATAGTGCATCCTGGTCTTGTTAAACAAGATGTTGTAAGGTAGTAGCTGGAAGAATCCTACGGTAAATAAAGTGGTAAGAAATAGATTGTTTTTGAGGAGGTGGGATTAGTGTAACGAGGTTAAAGGGAGGTTAGCATAAAAAATTGTACCTGAGAGAGTTAGAGGTGGAGTGCTCTGGAGATATACCGTGGTAGGTGGGTTAGGATATGGTTCAGGTATATGGGATGATGTAGATGACGACGTGCGGAGCGTTGAAGTGTTGTGGTTGTTGTTAGTTATGGGTGTGTTATGTATGGGTTGGGTTGATAGCCTCTACGCGTGTAGATTGGGAAGTATCTGAGGTGCGCGGGACGCGGGATAGGGTATCTGATCGGTGTTGGAGTGGACTGTCGGTTGGTGCAGAAGGATGATTTATTGTGTGCCTGCTTCTCTCAGGTAATGTAGTTTAGTGGTGAGGCGCTGTCTAGGACTGGAGATGTACTGGTAGCATTAGCGCGCGGAGTAGCGCTAATCAGATAGAGCGATGAATGGAATGGATTGGATAGAGCCACATGATAGTATGAACTGGGCGAAGATGTATACGAAGTTTTGATTAGTGTTCCGACGACTGAGCGTCGCTATGATATGGGTAGAGAGTGGAGTGACGCGGAGCGCCGGAGGGATATGATACCGCGTGCAAAAGTATAGTGAAGAGGTCCGCGTTACATGGATGTTGTGTGAGGAAGTGGAGGTGTTACAAGGGTACGTGGGGCATGAGTGCGATGTTGCGGAGTAGTTCGGCCGCGGCTGGATAGTAGACTGCCAGAGTGGGGATTAGACTACTACTGAAGGAGAGCTTGAGGTGAATTGTAGCGTGTCTCTTCGTGTGGCGTAGGATTGTTATATCATAGGGAGAGTCGGCGTGAGGCATCTGTTAGACGGAACAGGCATGGGAAGGTGCGGGATAGATCTATGCGGGAATGTAATAGTCGTAATAGGGAGTGGTTCGTATGCGCGGGATAGATGGCCAGAATTGCGGGATTCAGCGAGTGGAATGATATTAGGGTGGTGCCGTTCGCGGTAGGTTGTGTGAGTCCGGCATACATGGGGTGGATGATGTGATGATGCTGATTGTATGCCGAAAGTTATCAGGAGGATTCGGATGTTTGTAGGGAGTTCGAATGGTGACGTTTGGGACAAGTTCGGGTGGATTGTAAGTGATATCGTCGGACTCTTCGGTGGGAGTATCAGGGACTTAGTTTGAACTCGTCAATGATAACGTAATCCAGCTGCGAAGTGTCGTGTACGGTCCGTGATGACGAGTGCTGCGAATATGTTTTCTCCTATATATGGCCTAGTATATATATATTTGCTATATATATATATTATATATATAGTATTATATAAGAAACAATATAGTACAAAATAGGGAAGGGACTAAGTGAGTATATGGTTGATTTTATTTATTTGTCTGTGTATTAATTAGAGAGTGAGGTAGCTTAGAATATGGGGTGTCGCTAGTGTTTAAGGAATGGTATTATTAGTTAGTGATTTATATACTAGATAATATATATAGCCTTTTTTCTTTTTTTGTTTTGTGGCTTACATAAAACGGTAAGAATGTACAATGATGTTTGCAGGAGTGTGGTGATGTATAGTGGACAGGGATCTCGCGGAATTATGTGTATAGCTCGTTGGAGTGTGGTTCTTGGAATTCGAGTGTGTTAGGTTTCGGTAATCGCGTGTGTGGTTTAACAACGTGGGGGGTGTAGATAAGGGGGTCGATAAGGAGCAGTGGGTACATGTTAATAGGCTGAGAGATGGTATGGAGCATTGGCTCGAGGATGGTTGGCGAATTCGCTTTTTGTGTCAAACTTTACTGAAAAAAATAGCAAGAAAATGCTCACCAAACATAAATGAAAGTTTAATTAAGTCTGTAGTGTTGCTACTTATATGTCTCGTGCTTCCGGTATTAAGCAGCGTTCTTGACGAAAAATGGTAGACGCAACACGACTGGCCGGCTTGGTGTCTGAGATATGGTCGAATGTTTCCAACCTTCAACTACAGAATCAGCTTTATGACTTTAGATTTGCTTCCAAATTATATACCTCCTCAACAATATGTTGATCCTGTATTTGGTAATATAAATAATAGATGATTTTTTTTTATTTGTTATTCCAAAGCCTATCCGTTAAGATCTAAGTAGACCACGTGCTCCATCCCACAAACAGCTGATTCATAGCCTTAGAAGCTAAAAGTAAAACCAAGAAATGATACAACATGAGATGTGTTTAAGACACAGGGTTCACACTGATTTTAAATTTGAATTCCCTGACTGATCCCTGGCCAATTCGTAGATTTTTCCCTGACAGCGTTGTTCATTTATTTTTGGCGTAGTAAAGATATCTATTAATTTTTATTGCAGCCTATTTCATCTCAATCCCATTGTATGATTGAAAGTTTAGACTAGTTAAGAGATAGCTTTTTTGCCTCTGCAATATAATAACATTTTTTAGTTAATTGATTACTTTAAAGTTTAGTGCGTGACCGTCAAACGACAGTTTTGTTTTATTTTTCCGATGTACATGAGATTTAAATTTATATTAAAAGAAAATAAATTTAAAGCTTTTACATTAATTTAGGCGCTAGGTGAGAATAACGTCCACTGTGAGGACAAAAGTTCTAAAAACCGCAAATTTCGGTTAACTTTTTCTTCTTATGCTCCAATTTAAGATTTTATATGCGTATTCTTCTGTCAAAGCTTTTGTTTAACATCTTTCTCTGATTCTCAAGTTTAAATTGTCTGTATGGAATAGTTTCTTTTTCCTGTTGCAGATGGTCTTCGATATCTCCATGGGCAGCTCTTATATTTGTCAAACATTTTTTGAGTGATAGGAACTTTTTTATGAATACTTTCATAAGATTTTAAAGCATTGTGCAATGTTCTTTGAGAAATCAGACTATGTTCTTTACGATTTCTACTAAATTGCTTTATTACACGAGAAAACCCTCCTTCCAACTTGTCGCATTTCCATGAGGAATATTATTTCTAGAATAAGAAGATGTATTTCCTAAAATGCCGAGTGGAGAGGTATTACCTAAAATGGGCATTTGTCCAGGACATTTGCCCATTCATTGAGAAATGCCTGCCCAAAAACTGGGCATTTTTAAAATTATCAGTAAAGATGAATTTTTGACAGCATTTGAAAAAAAAACCCGTCCAAATAATAGATTTCATTTTCAACATTTGTATTTTTAGGTGTATTGTAATTGTATTTATATTAGCGTGTCATCATCACGCAACAAGGCTAGCTTCCCTCCCAAAGAGCTGTGGGGTCAAGTGCCAACATTGCACCGGAAGCGCAGAAAAAAGTAGTGAGAAGTAATTGCGCAGTCGAAAATTTGTTTTTACATGCACAGCCTTACCAGTCCCTTTTAGTCACTCCTAGTTAGTGAGAAAACTAGTTACAATGGTCAAGAAAATATTACTCCACCTTAGAGCTTACACGGGATGCGCAACAGACGCTTCCACAATGGCATTTCTCGTGTCAACATTAGAAACATTAGACGGATAAAAAGGTAACAGTAAGAAGCCACATGGGCTTATCAAGACTAGTCACCAGTCAAAGACCAACGAGAAATCACCAAACAATGTTCACTAGGCAAACCAAAGCACACTATGGGCTTTGTCCAATACTTGTCATAGTATAAAGGCACAGTTAAACATCATCAATAGCGGACAATAGCCCAAATCAATTGCCTAACGGTTGTCTAATAACAATTAGTCGCGATGTAAATAAGGAAACTCACCAAAGTCTATGCAAACTGAAAAAGAAAAAAACTATAGAGCTAACAGCTACATCGCCGGAAATCCAACTATAGCTTTAATATATGTTATAGTAAATGCATGCAAGTTTATACCTTAAATAACTACTAATGTACATTCTTAAAAACCCGCTAACTTTGGCTTTACTAAAAATCCTGAATATGAACACACAACAATACAGCCCATGATTATCTATCCAAGTTGCCTTTCTTTCAAATGTTGCTCTACTCAAGTCGCATGTCACTCAACCACTTTCCTGTGCAAACACATGTCCAAATTTAAAACCTTGTTGTGAAGAAGCTTTCTTACTGATCAATAGATTGAGCATGCTTTCATCTAATTAGTTTTCCTTACTTGGATGGCCGTGACCCTCGGTGAGTATAATGACTCCTTCGATGGCGTATGACCGTCCGGTGAAGCTTCTATGCTAAGCAAAGATTATATATTTAGTCTCATGAGTGATTTTATCAAACTAGAAGGTGATAAGATAGATGTGTGATAGACAAACTTATGTATATATACTCCCCAGTCTGAGACACATTGACCTTTTCTAACAGAAAACTGCATCGATCCGTATACTCACCTTCTAGCCGCGATTTCATTCAGCCATATAAGCTCTTACCTCGAAGCTTACCCAGAACAGTTCATTTTGTCGCTCTTCTACAGCTTGCCGCTCTTCTCTCTAGGCATTATCTACTGTCTTGTAATAAGGCTCAAAACTTTGTGCAACACTACTCTAATACGGGCCTAACATAGCTATTATAACAGTTTTGCATCTTATATATTCACCATGCTCTTATTAAACTCATTATGATTTATTATGCCAGCATCTTATTAGCTGTAAAGTGTCTTGTCCCAAACACTGATGTAGCTACTTCAAATTACTTGCTTATAATACAAATCCTACATATCTTTTTCTTTGGTCACATCTTAGAAGACTCAAGCCAAATCCATTTTCACTATCTTAAGTTAAACATTTTATTTGAGAAACACTAGATTGAAGAAACTTAATTCACTTAATTCATTTGCTAATATGTGCTAAAAAATTCTATCTGCCCCACCAAAAAGTTTATCAAGATCATTTTGAATATTTATACATCTTTCACTCACTATTCCTATGAGGTAGCCACTTTGGTATCAACTGCACTTAGCACGTTACATTTAAGTCCTTGGTGCTAATCATTTATATATGGTGTCATATGAGGCAATAGTTACGAAGTCCAGCACTGAAGCCCCTTATGGGACACACTCTTACACTATTTCCCATGATTTGAATTGCCATTTGTTGTACACACTTGTTTTCTATTCCACTTCAATTTTTAAATCCAACATGTAAAACTCCACCTATACCACAATTGGAATAACTTCTTTCATTGCAGGCTTATGCGGTGGATCTCAACATTTTTAAAACCGTTATTAGCCTCACAAACCCCGGATTCATTCTATTATTGAACTTTCTCTCGCCTCTTCCAAACTCCACACTTTCTCTCAAACTCCAGGCATTCCTTACTGACTCAATCCACTTTTTCTTCAGTCTCCTCACAGCCGGTCGGATTCCCAGCATACTCAAGCACATAACATCCAGCTTACGCGTAGAGTTAAACCACCGACTATCATTTCCATCTCTTTCCACATGCCAGTCCTCTCAATGTAATTTCAATTTATTTCTCTCATTTAGCCCTTTCTTCACACACACAATTCTCCTAATTGTTTTATTTTCATTTTTATTCAATTCTTTGCGATACGTTCCTCATAATTGTCCATCTTGAACACATTGAACTTTAGATCTATACCTCTTATCCAGACCATAGTCTCATTAGTCGCATTACGATACTATCTTAAAGTAAACACGGTAACAACATCCCTCGATGTAAGACCCTAATGCGTACAAAGACTTTAGTAAACTTACATCCAAAAAGCATTGAATTGCTCAGCCTACCGTTACTGCATTACAAACTTTCTAAAAACTACATCCGTTTCTCTTTTCATCACAAAATTTACTATCTTAATGTAAATAGAACTTGTTCCAGCTGTTCACCATCTAACATAACTTCACGACGAGGACTGTCTTCACTCACAACCATATCCTTAATCTTATCTACGTTTACGTTTCAAACCCTCCTTTTACAACACCATGGCAAATCTCTATCCTCTTCTTAAACTCTTCAAATATGCCACACAAAACCAATCATGCGCGATATATTAGGTAGGGCGCACCCTCCACTCTCTTACCATTCTTCAATTAAAAGAAACCTACGTGAGAGATAGTAACCCTACCTCTTGATATCTTCTAACCCCATCCACATACAAATTTAATAACCAATGAGTCATAACACATTCACTGCCTCACTCGCTATTGATATTAAACAATTCACATTTTTGATTCCATTTATTCTTACACACGCTTCCCTATCGTCATACAATACTTTTGATTCATTCAAGGATCCACCAACAGCATCATATTTCTGTAGCACCTGCCACAGAGCTTTCATATTACTCCTATCAATACACCTGTTGCAAATCCATAAACCTAAATAAATTTATTCTTCTTTCCTTTCTTTTTCTCCTTCATTTGTTTCAATGTAAAGATTTGATCCACAGCATGCCCTCACCACTCTGAAATGCATCCTTGTGTTGCTTTCTCACCGATCCAGCCTTTAGATCATTCGATTCTCACTCTTTTCGACAAATCAGTTTTTATCTTCTCCACACACTCACTAAGCTAGATTCCCCTATAATTATGTCTACAGTTATCAGTAATCCCGCTTACCTTCATATTACTGCTATCTCTAATCCTCCGAACTGTCAATAAAACCCACATACACGCTTTGTTACATACAACTTCAAATCTAAATCAATCACCATCCTCTCCTTCATTCTTGAACATTTCACCAGTGAATTTCCATCTATACCTGCAAGATTTACCATCATTCTTCAACTTTCTCATTTAGTAGACCTCTTTCCTTTCCTCTCTATTTCATCGAAAAATACTTTTTCCATCCTTGTCATTAAACAATACACATTCACTATCATTTTCATTAGTCAGTGTTTGCAGATTTTTCGAAGTGCTTCCCTCCACACTCCCTCACATTCATTTCATCAGCTACGAAAGCACACTCCCAATTCAGTATTCTAAGCAAGTTTGTTAAGACAATTTTAGTCGTTATCCTTATATATATATATATTATAATATATATATATATATATATATATTCTATCTATATATATATATATATATATTAGTATATATATTAATATATATATATAATTATATTTATAATTATCTTATATATATATATAATACAGTATATATATATATATATATAATATATATATATATATTATTATATTAATATATACTATTATATATATAATATATATATATAATATAATATAATATATAGTATATATTATATATTATATATTACTGATAAATTATATATATATATATATATACTATATAATATATTATATATATATATATATAATATATATATATAATATATATAAATACAGTATACTATATTTATATATATATATTATATTATATATGGTATATATTTATATATATAATTATATATCTATATATATTATATATATAATATTATATATATATATATATATATATATATATTATCTTAAAGTATAAATGAGCCCTCGTAAAATGCCAAATTGGCCATGCCCAGATAAATGCCCCAGGGCAAATTTGCCATTCTTAAGTGTCCTGGATACCCATCACGTAGTCCTAATTTAAAAATTTTGCCACTATTCGCATAACATTGAATTCCCAGGTACTATAGAAAAGAAAACAAAGAATCGGAAAGTAATTACCTTTATCAGTCACGCGTCAATAAATATTTTGATTTATAATTCAAGGTAGAATGGAGCGGTTCACTGCAAAGGGAGTGTAAAATTGTGCTTTTGCCTTTAATCAGCACAGAATCTGGTGATATACTG
>JABUQX010111194.1:0-7500 GCA_015478945.1 Trachelipus rathkii
TACGTAACTCATCAATGTGACATGAGTCGGCCCCTTTATTAAAACACGGGGGAGGGAGGACTGCCCTTCGTCCGAACTGGCTCCTCTGTGACCGATCCTACATCCATGATCTATTTTTATTTTAATGTAATAAGGTGTGTGTGTGTGTGTGTTGTGTTTATAACAATATAGTCAGTGAAAGTAAAGACTTGGAAGTATTATATTATAATAATTATAATATTATATATATAAGATATATTGAATAATAATTAATAATAATATAATAATAATAATTTAATATATAATCTATATTATATGATAAATAATAATAATGGAAATACTAAAAACATAATAATAATATTATTTAATAATAATAATCAATAATAATAATTAATAATGATAATTAATAATAATATACAAAATCCGAATTATTTAACAAACTTCAAATATTTTAGTTATTTCAGTGTGTGTTTTAATGAACCTGGTGTGTGTGTGTAGTGTGTGTCGTGTGTGTGGTGTGTGTGTGTGTGTGTGTGGTGTGTGTGTGTGGTGGTTAATTGATAATAGTTCCATGAGGTTAAATATGACTGGGGTATATTTTTTTACATAATGAATAAAATGTGGAATGGAATAATAATAATAAATAAATATTAAATAAATAATAATATATAATAATAAAAAATTTGATATGTAAAAGTATTATAAATAATATAATAATAATATAATTTTATAATAATAATCATTTAATAAATATAATAAAATAATAAGTTTTATTTTTTGTGTAATAATTATTAGGTTATTTATAATAAACACGATAATTAAATAGATAAAATAATAAAATAATAAAATGTAATGAATAATAAAATTAATAATAAATCATAATAATAATAGATCATAATGCGAATAATAACTATAATATATATATAATTTATTAATAAAATTAAATATAATACACAATATATAATATAATACATAAAGATTATTGCAACATAATACCAGAGGAGAATTATAAAGTTAGTAGTAGAAGCATGGACAAATGCCGCATTATTAAAAACTTCTCAAATGAACTTTTAGTTAAACAGTGGGTAATACTATATTAACTTGTAAATGATTTAAGTTAAAAAACATAAAGATGCTTTTTTAATAACTACATCATTAAATATTAACATACTGATAGTAAAGGCAGTAAAGCAGTAAGAACAAGACCTAAAAATCCTGTATTAAATATGCAGGAGAACTCTACTATCCTACTTTACATCCCTTTGTTGTAAGGCAACATCGATATTGATTACTGTTTTATTGCTTTAAGGTCTGTAAATATATTGTTTTTAATAAAATTTTCGTACAATTTAGTAAAATAAATAAATGTTTATGAAAATCATAATTTTGTGTTTTCTAGTCATACGTACAATTTTTTAAAAATTTAAATAAAAAGGTCTTAAAACAAATATAAAAAATATATTAACAAGAAAAAACAGTGAAATAAAAGTAAAATAGTTTAAAAAGATTTACATTTAGTTTAGGTGCTTTCAGTCTTATATGTAATGTCAAAGTCCAGTTAAGGAGTATTATTGCTAGGAATTGCGCTATTGAATTTACTAATTTACCTGCATTTATAGGGTCTGTAAAGTATATGTTTTGTTAATAAAATCTTTAAGTATAGAAAAAAAATGGCTGATTCAAGGTATACGAAAAGGTTGTTGAAAGAATAATACACACGATTGTGTTCACTTTATTAAAAAACTTCATTGATCTACAACTATGAAATATTTATCGTTCGTGCGGTAATATTGCGCTCGCTAGGTTCGCCTTCCTACCTCTTTGTCGAACTACTATGGGAGGAGCACGTCGGCGGTTAGGCCTTTCGGGGTGCGCCTGCGGCGCGACGTGAAGTGTTAGAGTCGCGGTCTGATTCTCTAAACGTTTTGGACAAAATCACATATCTGGAATATAGGTGATGTGTCATACTTTGTTAGGAGTAGTTTGATACATGGAAGGTGATTTTAAGCCTATATGGTTGTCTCGAACAATTGATTAGGTTTATGTATTTAGGCCATAAACAATAGTAGTACCTGGTGTGACGTCGTATAAAAAAAAACACTCGTGTATGTGGAATTTAACTCACGAACCTACGTGAAATATATATTATAATGAAAAGACTTGCATGATAGTTCATAACAGATAAAAATACTTAAAAGGCTTCAGAAATTGGTGCGGGATTATAAACGGCTGTAAAAAGACGAGTGACGTCCGTGGAGACGGCATGCGGTGCAACCAGGGCTTGGGGGTTGGTCCAAGTCGGGGGCGGTTTGACACCCTGGAACAACACGCTTCTAGCGCACCCCCGAAAAGACCCATAATTTGACCAAAAAACGGCTTAAATGTACGCCAAAATTATCAATATGCATAGATGTTGCAAAATGAGTTGAAGCTTTCGTTTGCAACATTCTGCAACATTGATATTTTGGCGTGTCGATTTCCTCTCCATACTACTTATATACTAATATTATATATATTATATATAATATATGATAAATATATATAAATATATTAATACGATAAAACAGTAATACTCATATATAGTAGTTGATAATAGGTCTGCTATATTATTAGTATTATTTTATTTATTTAATATTATATATATTTAGTATGTGATTGTATAGTAGTAGATTTATGCTTATAGTATATAATTATCAGATAGGTCACATGGTATGGTAGTATATAAATACTATTATATATAATATTATATATATATAGTTATTGAATTTATATCTTAACTATATATATATGTATATATATATTATATAATATAAACTTTTGTATAAATATAAATAGTATATATAATAAAAAATAGTAGTATATATATATAGTATATATAGAGTATATGATAAGTATAATTATTATATATATATGTATAATTATATATATATAAGTTAATAGTATAAATTGATTATTACAATTTTATTATTGTTATTTATTAATCGATAGTTGAATTATATATAATATATATATATTATAATATTATATGGTATATAGGATATGATCTATAATGTTTTAATGGAATTAGTATATATTTTTATTAATAATAAATTATAATTATTATAATATGTATATATTATGATACTTTTTTATATTATTAGTTAAATATAGTATATATATATATATTGAGTATTTTAAACGCTCTTAATACTTTTAACACTGGCGTTTGCGAAGCCGTAACAAACTGCCGCGTTTTAAGCTCTCATATAAAATGTGGCCTAAAGAAGGAGAGATACAATCTGCACGACTTCAGTAGAGTAGGTGGGGGTGTAGATAAGAAATGGAAATAAAGAGAAATGATGCAACAGTTAGACTTTAATATAAAAGAGATATAAGACTTAGTGAATGTAGGGAAAAAATCGATGATATCACAAAAGATATAGACCCTCTTTCCAAATGTGCTGCACTGGTGTAGGAGCCAACCTCAGAATTTTATAGATTGGCATACTTAATGAGTGGATATAACTTATCCCCTATATTAAAGTAAGAAACTGGTAGTATTTGAGACGTCTCTGATTGGATTTCTCAGAAAACAACAATCTTTTGAAAGTTTTTGCTGATATGCAAGGAAATCAATGTGATCGATGGTTCAATTCAAGAGATGTGTACCTTGATATATATAATTCCAACAGGCTCACTCTGAAGAAACACAAGAAATAAGGATCCCCAAGTAACCAAGGGACCAAGAACATTCCAAGATATCCAAGAACCAAGAATCAATGAATTCCATTAAACTAAAACTTAACCAAAAACCAAGAACCGAGAGTTTAACCAAATAGCCACGAAAACCCCAGAAAAGATGTCTTTGATTGAGTATTTTTCAAAATATTTGGAAGTTTTGAATGAAATAAGAATTACTACTTCTTAATAGAGCTGAATAATAACGATTGAGTATGTTTAAGGTTCGCTATTAAAAGAACAACCATCGTGGCTTTCTTAAATTCAGTTTAGAGAATTCTTGGGAGAACTCAAGTTTTCGCATAATGTTCTGGAAATTATGTCAGTGGCCCAATACCCCTTGGAGCAAATTGAGTCTTCTTGAACAGTTTTTCTTTTTAAATATTTTAAGTTCATAGTGAATTATTTATATATGTTGCAACCATGGGGATGGCAAACTAGATGATGGTTTTTACCCTATTAGCAGAACGTGGAGTTGCTAGGAAAGCTTTAGCCTCTTTCTTTGTCTATGGTAAATTGGTCATGCAATAGGTGTTGCGCTACATGGTTGCCTTTAGCAAAATACGATTTTCAATGATTAAAAAATATTGAAGAGCAAAACTGTCCCAGGGGAAATAATTTTCTGCCAGCTTCTACATTTGTTTGAATTTGAAATTATTCAAAAGATTTTTTTTTGTCGTTGCAGAAGAAGAAATCACTTTCATACGATAGCATAGATAGAGAATATCGATATGATAGATAGAATGATAGACTAGATAGATAGTATTAGATATTGACAAAAATAAAGATCTTGCAGCCAAAAAACATAAAATACCCAGTGGCTTCAAAGAACTTTTAAATTTCGTAGACACAAGTCGCAAGCACTAAATATACCTTTGAACCCGATAAATGATAATATGTAGGACAGTGGAATAGTAAGAATAAAGATCCAGGAGTTTAAAAACACATTATAGTATACTAAACAAAGTTTACAATAATTTGCAATAACTCGAGATCCTCCTCGCATTTCTCATTCGGCCAACTGAAAAATATTTTACAGAAATTACTTGACATAACCAACGATTTACCCATATTAAAATTATACAACCGTGTAGCATCTGCGTGTTTGATACTTTAAGACGAAATTTTAATTTACAAACCAATAATGATATCTCCGGAACATCCAAAGTTGTAAGGATTCAATCTGGAATCACAGCCTATTTCGACCAAAAATAGATTAGAGATTATATTATATGAGAAACTAAACTATGGGCACAAGATAAGGTCACCCAATCACGGTTTAAATTAGAGAAAAATTTAAGTTTAACGATTGCTCAAGTTTAGGATCAATTAATGAAAAATAAAAATATCATGATTGCAAATTTTTCTTTACCTTTTCATCTGCTATTTTGGCGATTTATGAGTTTCTCTTCGACCCGACCTTCCCCACCATTATGGGGGCTAAACCCAGTACTACTTCCTGAGGAATCAGCTGACCTTAGCTTGTTCTTATGATGATTCTTTCAATCAACAAGGTGCTCTGTGACAGGCCCGGCTATCTTTACGGGCATTTCAATGATAGAAACAAGACTATTGATAAAGACTAAGTTATATATATTAACAGACTTGTTTAAGAGCTCAATTATTATGTTGATTTTAAATTAATAACTCTTCCTTATAATAAGGTAATACGGTGAGGCACCTAAATTTGGAGACGTTTCTTATTTCGCGATGGGAAGAAGATAGGTCTCTCAATCTTTAGAAAATATTATTTTTGGGTTATCACATTTTTTTCGGTTTAAGGGCACATGGTAAAAATATTTATTTCAGCTTTAGTGGTAAAAATTTCAATCTCGAAATTTGAAATCTAAAATGATAGCTGAGTTTTACTATTTTTGTACATTTGTCGCTAAAACATTTGGTTGCTTGTTGCCCTCTGAACAAAAATTCGATCTTTTAATCGGTTTATGAACCCACGCTTAAAAATAAATTTAGTTATGAAATTAAAAACAATTGGGCAGTTTAAGTAGTCAAATTATTTAATCTTTGGAAACACAAGTAATCACATATTTAATTACAGATTAACAGTAACTAGTATGGGTGGCAAGAAGATGGTAATATAGAAACAATTTAAAATAAAATTTTTAACAACTCATTCATGAATACATTTAGAAATTGATTCTTTCTTTTCAACAAATTACCCATAAAATTCACCATTATAAATATAAGGAAAAATAAGCATTAACAATATCCTTAATAACTGATTGTTGTATTCTTAAACATTGTTTATTTTGAGACTATTATTTCTTTGTAATTTAGTGGTCAGTTTACTTGAGCATATATAAAGTAGGGGCAGGGTTTAATTCAAATAAAAATAAATTATAGTAATAATCAATGCCCTAACAGAAAAAAATATTATTTAATGGGACTTTAGCCTAACTATCATATTAGTTTTTAACAATTCAGTTTTAACGAACACCTGAATATATAAAACTTTCTTAACTTGATATTTTATCTATTAGTACATAAAGAATGTTCATCGAATATTTTTCATAAAATTTACTTATAAATTAAATATCTGTGAATTCCTTTAGTAAATAAATAAAATTTTTTAAAAATCTCATTTATATGCTTAGAAGCACGCTAATATAACTTTGTTTGAAAAATGTCATTCAAATTTAATTAAAATTTTAAAATTTAAACCAATTCATCTATAAAATATACCCACTTGCCCCTCGATTTTTAACAGAAATAAAATCATCACCCTGATGCATTTTGCTCTTTCATTATATTCATCTGAAGCCCGAACTTAAATCTCTTGCCACCCGCACTTTCAAAGTAGTATACATTTTAAGCCTATTAATATTTACATAGTAACGGATTGTTCTAAAATATTGTGCAAAATTATTAATTTAGTAACAGAAGATAATCTTTATTTTAGGATTTACAATATCTACTCACCTTGTTAGAACTATAGATTTCCAACTAAAGTTATCAAATCAATATGGGAAGATAAATAACACAATATTTCCGCATATAATTCATCTTATTCAGTTAAATCCTTTCAAAATTTAACTAACATCCCTTCAATATCTTTTACTAAAATAAAGACCATTAGTAAACTAAATAGAAAAACATTTGGCCTAAACAAATGAAAAAATTAAAAAAAGGCATTACCTGACTTTTTTAAAATTTTTCACAGAACGCAATGATCCTCCTAACTTTCAAATGCAATGAGTTGAAGCATAAGATAGGGTAAACAATAGATACCCTTATCTGATCTCATGTAGGGCACACTAAAAAGATTAAATCTGGCATCACATATCAAAAATAATATAATATGACTACCAAAATACTGTTGCAAATTGTAGGTTGGCACTAAATTAAATTAAAGTGGCAACATATCTATATAAAGGAAAATACATATTATAAGGCATAAGGTAAATTCAGTACACACTCAAAAAATAATTTATCAACGGCTTACTACTCCAGAGACACCAGGAAAACTGGCAAGTAGCCAGGCGATTATATATACCCGGCTATAACTTTGAAGTCTTTCCTTGGAGTGGTTATGCCATTTTACAAAATAAAGATTCAAAGGAGATGTTGCAAGGTATCGAATGGGTCCCGCTGAGGATGCCATTGATTTTTTTACTATATCAATAATATAATTGATAGATGCCATAGACTTAAACTCCGCGGTGAGGCTTTGGGCCAATTGAATAAAACCAATTTAAACAATATAAAGATGATGTATCATTAAATCTTTGCAACAAAAATATAAACTACCCATGGTTAAAGAACTTTTTAAAAAATATCGTACAC
>JABUQX010111194.1:12500-15000 GCA_015478945.1 Trachelipus rathkii
TCAAATTTCTAAATAAAACTATTATATTAGTATATATATATATAAATATAATTATATACTATATATAATTATATATTATATAAATATATATATATATATATATATATATATATATATTATATATATATAATATATATATATCAATGGCGTGATGGCCATGGGAGCCAAAAGAATGCAAATACTTCCAATACTTCACTAGAAATAAAGATAATTTTCAAAAACTGAAATAATTCAATCTTGACCAACGATATTTAAAAAGTAGTTTGATCACACTTTTTATCAATTTTTATTTTGGATTGTTAAACACCAAATATTTGGAATACGATGTTATGTTTACCATTTCGTTGGTCCCATGTAGTTGTGATTTTGGTTGAGAGAGAGAGAGAGAGAGAGAGAAGAGCAGAGAGAGAGAGAGAGAGAGAGAGAGAGAGGAGAGAGAGAAGAGAGAGAGAGAGGAGAGAGCATGTAATCTGACTCATATTTCATAAGTAAGTGACAAAAGGATGCTTTAAGATAAAGCTCCTTTTTTCCCCAGCTGAATGTTGGGCTCTTTTTTTTTACATAAACCACTGGTAAAATTCTTCTATAAAAAGTCAAAATAACATTTTTTTTTTCACTTAAAATGCAAAATATTTTAAAATACAACCTGATGCATTTCTGTCAGAGCATGGTCAACTATTTACTGAAAAATTTCAAATTTAATTTAGAAAAATAAAACACATTTCGTATGTTAAATCAATTCTCAAAGGGAAGCTTTAGAAAACTTTTACCTTCTCAGCATCCGTAGTCTGTACAGCAGTGACTTCACAGTGTCTAGAATTATATCTTTTTCACATTGAAAGAAATCAAAGAAAAGTAATAAATCAAGTAAATACTGCTTTAAATAATAATATGATATGATATTAATTAAAGTTCGAATAAATATTCATAATATGCTTTGCAATATCTTGAACCGAGTAACATAGAACGATTATCTTTTTTCGGAGAATACATTCTCCAAGAAAAGATTAAAGCAAGAATCGCTCTAAGTTACTCTGTTCAATATAATTACAAAGCATGTTTTAGCTAAAGATCTAGAAGAAAGAAAACGATAGCAACTAGTTCCCTTATACAAACTTAAATAAAACTGAATATGTCTTTGGGACTAAAAAGTGAATAACTTGAATAACTTGATACATAATTGATACATAAACTTGATATATAATCCAGATCGAAGGAGAAATTGAAACTTTTTTAAAAATAAAGAAAATCTACGGAATTCTCACGACATCGAATTTCACAACAAATTTAAAAATTTCCAATTGCATTTTCAAGGAAGTTGCAATATATGGGTGAATTGTTTAATTAATAAAAAGGATGATAAATTTATTTTACAGAGATGGTTTTTATTATCGAAGCTCAATTATTGTGTTAATTACTTTTTTTTTCACTATCATTCAACCTGGCTTATTCTGTATCATCATAAAACTTATTTGAACAGGTAAAAAGATATTTTGAAAATCATTACTTTTTATTTATCTCATTAATGACCTAATAAAATTCCTTAGTCATCATGTGAAGCTACTATGAAATCGTTCCTTATAAGTAATACATGCAAACATTTTTATGAATGCTTTGTATAGTGTGGACCTTTATTGCACACTTAAATTAACCAATCATACATAAGATGCTAATTTATATATATATGTAATATATATATATACCATATATATATCATATATATATATATATATATATGTACTCTCTCTCTCTATATAATAATATATACTTATATATATACCAAATATATATATATATATGACCATACCATAACAATAATATCTTCATATATATAACACTTCCTTCTTGCTTGTATACATATATGTATATATATTATATACTTATATATATATATATACTTCATATATATATATATCTATATTATATAAAGCTTTACCTTTATATATATATATATATATTATATATACCATATATATATATATCTCTCTTCTCTCTAATATCTTACTATATATATATATATATATATGTTTTCATATTATTATTATTATTAGCGTTGTATATGTATATCATATATATATATATATATATATATATATATAATAATAACTTAATATATATATATATATATATATATATTATATATAATATAATATATATATATATATACTCTATATATATATATATATATATAACATCACTTCGTAAAGTCATTCTGAGTTTCTTATTGGGTCTTTGTAAACATTTTCCGCGATCTCACGGAACTTTCTTAAATACCAACACTTAGTAATTATCTTTTCTTTTACACCATTCCGTTGAACACGACGCCAAGGTATTTAAACTTGCTCACTTTTTTGCTAAAATTCTGGATACTGTATTAACCACTATCTCTTCATCTCTCATTTATCTAAAAATAAATCACCGGGTTTTTTAGCTCTGTTTGTCATAATTCACATGGGCTCCAGCATCATTTCTACCTATTAATTTATAACATGAGTGTTAC
>JABUQX010111194.1:35000-40000 GCA_015478945.1 Trachelipus rathkii
GCAAATTTAACCGCGACCTTTTACCTTTTTGACCGCGACCTTTTTGGCCTTGACCTTTTGGGCCTTGACCTTTTTGGGCAACCCAAATTTTTTGAGAACCCTATTTTGGCAGCCCTAATTTTTGGCAACCCTAATTTTTGTAGTACCAGATTTTTGGCAACCTAATTTTTTTCGGCAACCGAAATTTTGCAACCCTTCAGAAGAAGGGTTATAAACTGGTGTTGTAAGCAACCGTTGTACGGCTACCTAATTTTTCGACCAACCTTTGGTCTTCCATGTGGTCAATTTGGCCCACCTAGTCTGGCCACCCTTTGGGGCTTAGCTATTACGATGTCTTT
The DNA here is from genome assembly GCA_015478945.1 of Trachelipus rathkii. Classification (NCBI taxonomy): domain Eukaryota; kingdom Metazoa; phylum Arthropoda; class Malacostraca; order Isopoda; family Trachelipodidae; genus Trachelipus; species Trachelipus rathkii. Next base: position 35,339 of record JABUQX010111194.1, read on the forward strand.
ACCTTTTTTGTCCTTGACCTTTTCTCCAAAGCTTTCAGATACCATGGGTCAATTTTAGCCCTTTTTTTTTGGCCTTCCTTTAGGGGCTTAGCCCTTTTGATGTCTTAACCGTGTTTGACCATGATATTTCGGCCTTTTTGACCTTGCCATATACCATGGGTCAATTTTAACGCCAATTTTTGCCCACTCGTGGCCCACCCGTCACATATTTCGTTCCTAACTTGAACGCATGTATGGATCTATCTAACTTGAACACCTACACACACACACACACACACACACACACACACACACACACACACACACACACACACACACACACACACACACTTACATATACATACATTCACTATGACACACACACTCACCCATAGATACTTGCACTTACATTTACATATACACACATACAAACACACGACCAATCCTTTTGGTCTTCCATGGGTCAATTTTGACCCACCCTAATTTTTGGCCACCTTTTTCGGCAGACCTAATTTTTCGACCAACCCTTTGGTCATCGGACAATTTTGAGAACCCAAATTTTCGGTCAAACCCTTTTGTATTCTACGGTACAATTTTGATGCCTCAGCTTTGATGCCTCAGCACGATGCCCCCAACTTTGCCTCAACTTTAATGCCCCAGCTTTGATGCCTCACCTTTGTTGATGGCACTTTGATAGCTCAACTTTTATGGCTCAACTTTTTGATGGTGTCATCTTTGATGGGTACCTATATTGTTGGTTCAGCTTTGATGACTCAAATTTATTGATGGTTCAACTTTGATGGTTCCCAATCACCGTAAGGAATTATCTAGGGATGTTCTATTAATGTCTCTATGAGTATTAGATGAGTGCCAGGTGAGTGCAAAGTGAGTGCCACAGTGCCAATGAGTGCTAATGAGTGCCAAGTGAGTGCCAATGAGTGCCCAAGTGAGTGCCGCATAGTGCCAACTGAGTGCCACATAGTTGCCAGCAGGTGCCACTTTTTCAGCCTTTTCTAGCCTCCCCTGAGCCTAGAATAGCCTAATATGGGTGTCTACCCCTAGGTAATAAGGTATGAAAGGGAATCGATTGGTGTATATTACAATCTGCTAGAATGCTTCCTACTATGAGTTAATATTATAACACTTATAAACACTTACACTCGCCATAGACACTTACACTAGCCCATATACACTTACACTCACACGCACAGGTACACTTACACTTACACTCACACACTCGAAGCTCAATTTTGTTGCCTCATCTTTGATGACTCATCTTTGATGAAGTCATCTTTGATACCACCTATATTGATGATTCATCTTTGATGACTCATCTTTTGTCTACCTCTAGATCATAAGCTGCCCACCAGGCCAGCATGATCCCACCGCGGGAGCCACGACCCCCGCACCCCGCAGGTGCATTCCCGCCGCTTCCCGCCGCCGCGTGATGGCGCCCGCGACCATATCCCCGTACCGCCCGCCGCGTGCGCCTCCCGCAGGCATATATTTCCGCGTACCCGCCCGCCGCGTGCGCGCGCACGCACAAATATTACACAGAAAAAAAAAAATATATATATATATATATATATATATATATATATATATATATATATATATATATATATATATATAATTGTTATATTTATATATATATATTTAAAAATATATTTTTATATACAAAAAAAAAATATATATATATATATATATATATACTACGAGTCATTCATTTTTATTTCATACTTAAACATTTTTATTAAAAACATTTTCGCGAACCTAAAACTGTAACTCATTACAGACATCTTTTATATTTTACTTAATACTTTTTAATTTATAAATTTTTAAAAATTGTATGTAAGAAGAAAAAAACCAGAGTGTCTGATATATAAACATTTTATTTTACTACAACTGTACGAAATTTTATTAAAAACATTAACATTACATACCTTAAAGCAGTAAATCAGTAAATCAATAGAGGTGTTACCTAACACCTAAGGGATTAGTATGCTTTTGTTTTACTGCTTTACTGCTTTAACTTTCTGCTTTACTGCTTTAACTCATATGTTTTACTGCTTTAACTCACATATTTATTAAAATTACATACCTTAAAGCAGTAAATCAGTAAATCAATAGAGGTGTTACATAGCAACAAGGGGGTTAGTATGCTTTTGTTTTACTGCTTTACTGCTTTAACTCATGTTTTACTGCTTTAACTCATATGTTTTACTGCTTTAACTCACATATTTATTAAAATTACATACCTTAAAGCAGTAAATCAGTAAATCAATAGAGGTGTTACATAGCAACAAGGGGGTTGGTATGCTTTTGTTTTTACTGCTTGCTTTAACTCATGTTTTACTGTTTTCATATGTTTACTGCTTTAACTCATATATTTATTATTATCAATACATACCTTAAAGCAGTAAATCAGTAAATCAATAGAGATGCTACATAGCAAAGGGTTAGTATGCTTTTGTTTTACTGCTTTACTGCTTTAACTCATATGTTTTACTGCTTTAACTCATATATATATATATATATATATATATATATATATATATATATATATATATATATATATATATATATATATATATATATATATATATATATATTTTGTTATATAAATATATGAGTTAAAGCAGTAAAACATATTTATATGTTATAATGTTTTACTGCTTTAACTCATATATTTATTAACATTACATACCTTAAAGCAGTAAATCAGTAAATCAATAGAGATGCTACATAGCACCAAGGGGATTAGTATGCTTTTGTTTTACTGTTTTACTGCTTTAACTCATGTTTTACTGCTTTAACTCATATGTTTTACTGCTTTAACATATATTTATTAACATTACATACCTTAAAGCAGTAAATCAGTAAATCAATAGAGATGCTACATAGCACCAAGGGGATTATGCTTTTGTTTACTGATTTACTGCTTTAGGTATGTAATGTTAATAAATATATGTTAAAGCAGTAAGCTATATGGTAAACATGAGTTAAACGGCAAACAGTAAAACAAAAACGCCATCCCAATTTGCATCTTTACTGATTGCAAGGCCTGTAATGTTAACTAAACCTATGTTAAAAACAGTAAAACATATGGTTGCTATTAAAACATGGTTAAAACGACAAAGCATACTAACCCCTTGTTGCTATGTAACACCTCTATTGATTGTGATTTACTGCTAAGGTATATGGTGTTTCAGCAGTATGTGGTTAAACTGGTAAATGAGTTAAAGCATGGTTAAAACAGTAGCAGTAAACAAAGTATACTAACCTTGTTGCTATGTAACACCTATATTGATTTATGATTTACTGCTTTAAGGTATGTAATTTTAATAAATATGTGAGTTAAAGCAGTGAACATATGAGTTACTTTAATAAACCACTTTGATAAGCAGTAAAACAAAACACTCTATCCCTGGGTAGGTAACGCATCTATTGTTTACTGCAGAATGCAGTAGTAATGACCATGTTTTTAATAAAACATTACAGTTGTGAAACAAATGTTTATATATCGAACACTCTGGTTTTTCTTCTTGCATACAATTTTAAAGAATTATAAATTAAAGGCGACTAACCAAATATAAGATATTGCTATGATGAGTTACAGTTATTCGCAATGGGCAACGCAAAATGTTTGTATGAACAAAAATGAATGACTCGTGGCATATCTGCACCTTCGTGCGGGAGATATTTACGCACCCCAGCTGTTTGGCCTGGCTGCTGGCGCCTGCGAGCACGCAGTGTGTACACGAGATCTGCTGTGGCCACACTGGCTGTTGGAGGCACGACGACTGCCGGGTGATTAGCAGTCATGGGCCGCACGTGGATCATGCTGCAGGCGACTGTGGGCGGCTTGCTGATCTAGAGATTAGACAGGGTCGTCAAAAGTAGTCATCAGTATGGAGTGGTATCAAGATGACTTCATCAGATGGTCATCAGGCTGAAGTCTCAAAAAGATGAGTCTGCATCAAAGATGAGGCAGCAGAAATTGAGGAGCTTCCGAGGTGGCGTAGTGTGAAATGGCGCTGAATGGCTTCCCTGTATGATATTGAAGTGTACGCAGATGTATATGGGTTAGTGTACCCAACGAAAGCGAGAGGCGCGTCTGCTGCAAGTCATTTATAATGCTGGCACTCTCAGTAGGAAGCGGCCCAGCAGTTGCTGTGTCAGCGCATGTACGGAGGTGAACGCCTGCTGACCAGAGACATTCTAGGCTCGGCGGAAGCAGAAAAGGCTGAAAGAAGGTGACTCGGTTGGCGCCTCGTGACTCGGTTTTGGGCCGCTCGCGGCGCCGTGGCGCCCGGCGGCGCTCATCGGCTGCGGCGGCGCTCGCGCGGCTGCGCGGCGCTCGCACGGCCATCGCGCTCATGGTCTACGCCTATTTGCCCGCGCTCGCTACGGTGATTGAGCCATCAGCCAGACCGGCCGGTAAATCTGGTCATCAGGCGCCAACAACTAGGACACCATCAAAAGATGTTACCAGTAAAATGAGCCATAAAGTGGCTCGTAAGTTGACCGCCCAGCTGGTGAACGCTGGGCAGTGAACGCATCAGATGAGGCATCAAAAGTTGAACGCAGGCATCAAACCAGCCGTGGCTAAAAGGAACCCGATAACGTGGAGTTGCAAAACGGCCCATGAAACCAAGGTTAGATCGAAAAACTGCGGTCGCG
>JABUQX010111194.1:55000-57500 GCA_015478945.1 Trachelipus rathkii
TCACATTGGCACTAGTATGTATGACTCTGTAGTTTGAGAAGTCCAATATTACAATCTATATGAATTGTCTTTCTTCTTTATTTTCATATTATAACCACTATATAATAATAACTATAATAATAACAATATAATAATAATAATAATAATAATAATAATATGTATGTAATATAATAATAATAATAATAATAATATGTATAATATGTATATGCTCTCTCCTCATATACTTTGGTTCCGGCTGGAACCGGAACTTTCCGGAACCTTGGAAAAGTTCCGGTCGGAAGTTCGGATCGGAACCGGAACTTTTTTATTAAATTGGTAGCTAAAAGAATGCTCGCCTGCCCTGCTTCATCAGTTTATTCTGAGAGGGTCTTTTTTTCAGAAGCAGGTTGCATGTTTGAGGATAAAAAGTCACGTTTAACTCCACAACATAGAGAGCAACTTATTTTCCTACACCACAACATTTCAAAATTCAAATAAGTTCATTTTTAAGTAAGAAAATTATGGAATCTTGTTTTTAAATTTTTTAAATTTTTGCTTAAACAGTTTAGTTAATATTTTGTTTTGTAGTAGTTTCTACTTTAAAGTTAATTTCTTTTAATAATAATAATAATAATAATAATAATAATAATAAAAATTACCATAAATAATAATAATAATAATAAACAAATGACAATAATAATAATAATAATAATAATAATAATAATAATACCTAGTACAAATTTTTATTTTACATCTCAAAAAAAAAAACATTGTTCTAGAGTATTAAAGCTACCGGTTCGAGTTTGAAAATATTGTTTCATCTATTTAAAGTTCAGAAGTATACTGTTGAGTCATTTTATCGCGTATTTGTTCACACATGTAAAATATTTCCATATTTTTTTTTATGCATATCATAGTGAGTAAATGACAAATCGAAATAATCTAAAAAAAAGATCGATTATATCGTTCGTTCAATATATATCGGTTAACATCCTTTTAAAGGAAAAGGGATTTTTACATATATATATATATATACATATATAATATATATATATATATATATATATATATATATATATATATATATATATATATATATAAATATATACATAAATTTTATTATATATAGATATAGATATATATATATATATATATATATATATATATATATATATATATATATATATATATATATATCTTTATAACTACTATATATATATATACTTATATATATATATATATATATATAACATATCATATATATATATATATATATATATATAATCTAACCTCTGGACTTTGTTATAAACGGATATGATACTTAAAAATGATTAGTGTCTAAAAAAATTTGGGGGGGGCCATGGCCCTTTATATATATATATATATATATATATATAACATATATATATATATATATATATATATATATATATATATATATATATATATATATATATATATATATATATACTATGCACAATACCATTTAACCAAGCAAATAAAAAATATTTTTATCAGACTAAATCAAAACAAATTTTTTAATTTCGGATTGTATCAAAAGGAAAAGTTTGTCTTTTAACATTTGCCATCTCAGTTTTTTTTTGCGTTAATATTCGTTTGACTTTTAAATGTAGAAAAAATTCCTCATAATTATGGTTCAAATGATAATTCCACGAAACATCATTAAATAATTTCCTGGTCATATATATATATATATATATATATATATATATATATATATATATATATATATATATATATATATATATATATATATATATATATAAATATATATATATATATATATATAACTATATATATATATATATATATATATATACTATCTCAATGTTAGATTTACTATACATTGGGCAATGATTTATTTATTGCATTTATTTTGTTAAACCTTTGAGATGACTTCTATTTATTGATTTTGCTTGTTTCTGTTGGTGACATTTGCGGAATTTAAGACTGGATTATGCTTTTTAATGTTTATTGAACAGTTATTATTTGGAAGTTAAAATTCTTACATCTAAATTAAAGGCACTGAATTAATACTGAATGGGGCACTATTTGACTAAGAATAATGAACGTTTAATATATTACAAAAAACTTGCGTCATTGGACATGACCTCCTATAGTTTAGGCGTTTCTTAAGACTTAAGGCTAGGGGTCATGCTCCAACAACTTTTATAATATGACAAGCGTTCATTAATTTTAAAATTAGTACCTATTATTGATATCTCAGTGTGGGCTTTAAAGGCCTTGCAAGCTGGTAACCATACTGTTCAGTAACAAATTAGACTTGATCCACGAAAAAATTTCAAAAATTGCTAAAACAGATAAAAACAAAAAAACAATGACAGAAAGATATATAAAGATCTAGCTTATATATATATATATATATATATATATATATATATATATATATATATATATATATATATATGCATATAATTCTTACTTATATATATCTATATATATTTTATATATATATATATATATATATATATATATATAT
>JABUQX010111195.1:0-5000 GCA_015478945.1 Trachelipus rathkii
AAAGAGAGATTTTACCTACTAAGTGAAGAACTTTCAGGCTAACTTATTTAAGACAAACGCTTTGTAATGGTAAGCAAAGATAATATCCTCCAAATTTGTCCCCCCAATATTTAACACCTATATATATATATATATATATATATATATAATAATATATATATATATATATATAATATATATATAATAAATATTATATATATATATATGATATATATATTATATATATATATATTATATATATATATTAATATATATATTATATATATATATATATAATATATATATATATATAAATAATAAAGTAAATATTATATATATATATTATATAAAATATAATAAATATATATTTATATATATATTATATATATATATATATATATATAAATATATACTATATATATATATATATAATATATATATATCATATATATATATAATATTATATATATTATATATATATATATATATATATTCTATATATATATATATATATATATAATGATTCCTTCTTTATGTTAATTACATTTGCTAATATAAATTTAACCTGTTATTGTATAATAAATTTTTTCAATTTTTCGATTGGGATAATAATAATAATAATAATAATAATAATAATAATAATAATAATAATAATAATAATAATAATAATAATAATAATAATAATAATAATAATAATAATAATAATAATAATAATCGAAAAAAAATAATAATAATTTAAAAAAAAAATAATATAATAATAATAATAATAATAATAATAGTAATAACAATAATAATAATAATAATAATTATTATTATTATTATTATTATTATTATTATTATTATTATTATTATTATTATTATTATTATTATTATTATTATTATTTAAATTTACAATTGAAATTAAAATATTTATATTTGTTACCCAGGTACTTTAAAAAAATTTAAATAAGTAAAAAAATTTAATCTAAATTTTCTTAAAATTTGTAAATTACATCAATGTATTTTTTATTTTTAAAAAATTATTCAGTTTTAAAATATCAAACTTTATTTGTTATTAGGTTGATTGATAAATAAAATCTGTATTGTTTGCGAAATTCATATAACTAATCAATCACTTATTTATGAGTGCTATTGCGCTTTATATAGTTTTAAAAAAATTCCTAAAGGCTAAATAGAAAATTTATTTTAGGACTTTTTGTGAACGTTACTGTTCGCTTCATTCAGCTTAACATGAATGAAAATATTAAATTCTCTTAAATTATTACATTAGTTGAAATATAAATTAAATTATTATAATAAATTTATTATATACATTTTCTAAAAATTGAAATGTGAAGTTGCCCAAATCGTTTTTTTTAAAAAATTAAGAACATCTAATTTTTTTTCTCGTTAAGAACTACCAATTAACATTCACACCTTCCACTCACGATCTTTAATTAAGGTTACCAGACGTCCCGTATTTTCCGGGACAGTCCCGTTTTTCAAACCACTGTCCCGTTTTTTGTATCCTGTCCCGTTTTTTAATCAATTGTCCCGTATTTTAAAACAGATGAAAATGAATCCAAATTTTTATGCTTATTTTACAACTTACGTTGGTAAACATTATAAATCTTGAAATTTAGCAGCTGCAAGCAGCATATAGGCTAGGCATGAAATCGCTATACTTATAAAGGCAGGAAAACTGAGAAGAGATCATGTTCGAAACATGTAGATGTAGTCTTTGAATTTATGTACGTGAATAAGCGAAGGGCGCGAAACATGTCAAAAAAAATAACAGTCTTCTTTGATCGCTCTGTGTGACAACAAGTTATTTTTGTGATTTAAAAGTTAATTATCTATATATATATATATATATATATATATATATATATAATATATATATATATATATATTATATATATATATATATTATATATATATATATATATATATATATATATATATATATATATATATATATATATATATATATATATAATATTATATTATATTATGTAATTGTGCATAAGACGAGCTCTCCTGGACTTTTAGTTATTATTCAATATATTTTAAATATATTGATTTTTCTTGTAGGATTCGTAAAATCAAGTACAGGTAATGTAAATTTATTAAATCTAAGCATAGTTAAATTATTATAATTCCGTTTATAAAATCGTAAACCCAGGCCATTTTTACTGAACTTGCCTATGTTTCATAAGTCATAACAAAATAGGGATTAATTAAAGATACGTTACAAAAATATCGACATGAAGTTAACAAAAAGCACCTTTTCAAATTTTTTTTTTTTATGAATTTTATTTGAAAATCGTATGTGAAGTAACATTTTTGCAATTTTTTAGTTCTTTTAATTGTTATATTTTTAATAGAAATTTACACTCCTGACCCCGTGAGTACTGGATAAATAATACAATTTTTATTTATAATGCATTTTTAAATTTTCTTATTTTACAGAAATTTATTTTTATACATTAAAAAATATATTATTTATGCAGTACTCACGGGTAGAAATATCCATTCTGCCATATATATATATATATATATATATATATATATATATATATATATATTATATATATATAATATATATATATATATATATATATATATATATAATATATATATATATATATATATATATGCAAATGCATGACAGAATGGGTATTTCTATGAGGGATTCGCCCCCGTACCCCTTACCCCTTACCCGTGACAGTTGAGGAAATAAAATTTTTATGTATAATGCAAATATTTTAAAAATTTCTTACTTTACAAAAAATTATTTTTATACACTAAAAATAAATTTCTCTAGCACTCACGGGTCGGGAGCCGTCTTATTCACAATTAACATTTATAATATATATATAATATATATATATATATATATATATTATATATATATAGTATATATATTATATATATAATATATATATTATATATATATATATATATAATATATATATATATATATTCAAAAGCTAAATTTTTATTAAATTTTAAGGCCTGTTGAAAATTTAAAATTAATTGAAATAATGGCCCCCAAAGGCAAGAGGAAATGTGTTTTCAATAAGGACCTTGAGAAAGAATACCCATATATGAAAAAGACATTTACGGAATCATGTGTTCGTTGCAACATATGTTCTTCCAGCTTTAATATCAGTCATGGAGGAAGAACAGATATTACACAACATTTAAATACTGAAAAACATAAAACTGCTTTGCGTGCCAGTGCATCAAGTTCAACACTCACAACGTTTTTCAGAAATGACATTTTTGGTGACAAAGAACTTAAATTAGCCGCGGCTGAAGGAGCATTTGCCTATCACTTAGTGCAACATAATCAATCTTTCAAATCTATGGATTGCTCTTCAAAATTAATCAAGACTTGTTTTGACCCTAAGTTTACATGTGCCCGTACAAAAGCGGAGGCAATTGTATTAAATGTCTTTACTCCAATAGCTATATCGGAACTGCAGACTGATATTCGAGAAGCCAATTTTATTTCGATTATGACCGACGCTTCAAATCACAAGGACATAAAAATATTCCCAGTACTTGTTAGATATTTCCAACCTGTTAAAGGGATTCAGATGAAACTTTTAGAAGTAAAATCATTGCCCTCGGAAACATCTAACACAATCTCTGCATTTTTAATTGAATGCTTAAAAAATATGAATGCAAAAGAAAAAACAATAGCTCTCTGCGCAGATAATACTAATTGCAATTTTGGGGGTATATCTAGAAAGGGCGTTAACAATGTTTTTACAAAACTCAAGGAGGACTTGGGACATGGTTTAGTTGGAATAGGATGTTCTGCTCATATCATTCACAACACTATTCAGACAGCTGCTGATGCTCTTCCTATTGATATTGAAGGCATCGTTTCAAAAATATATTCTCATTTCTATATATACACAGTAAGAGTTGAAAAACTTAAAGAATTTTGTGAATTTGTTAATCAAGAATACAAGCAAATATTAGGATATAGCAAAACCAGATGGCTTGCTCTACTCCCTGCGGTTGAACGTCTTCTGACAATGTATGCCCCCTTAAAATCATTTTTTGAGTCACAAGAAAAATGCCCTTTTGTGATAAAATCATTTTTTGAAAATCCTTTATCTGAAGCATGGCTTTACTTTATCCACAGTCAAGCGTCCACTTTTCACATGACTATTGAAAAGATTGAAGGGGATACAATTACAATTTTCGAAGTAATGTCAGCATTAAATGATTTACAAAATAATATGGCCTCTAAGAGCGAAGACTGCTTTATTCCATTAGCTGTAACAACGATTCTTCAAAAATTGGTAAGAGAAGGCCTGGAATCAGAAGTTGCAAAATTTAAACAGTATGTTCATACATTCTACAAAACTGCCTTTGATTATTTATCTAAATGGATCAATCCACTTAAAAACTTAAAACAATTTACTTGGGTAACACTAAAGAGAATACCGTGCTGGGAGGAAGTAGCAGAAACTCTTAAGTTTATTCTCGAACTCATCCCTACCTTTACAATAGACGAGACTGCACTTTATGACGAATATGTGTTCGTTAAACAGTATGTGACCCCAGAAATGTTGGACAATTGGAATTCAAAGAAAACATCTCCTGGTGATTGTTGGGTCGAAATCATTTCGCACTTTCAAGCTAAAAATGTGCCATATTCTAATATCCTGAAAATGGTTGAATTTCTTCTTTGTTTACCAGGAACTAATGCTCCAACAGAAAGAGTATTTTCTGCTATGAACTTGATTTGGACAAGTGAAAAAACTCAACTGTCTGTGAAAACTTTGAAAGCAGTGTTAATAAACAAATTTAATTTCGATTATACGTGTTCCGAATTTTACAGAATGTTGCTTGGTGAAATTGATATTCTAAAAAAAATACATTCATCTGAAAAATATTTGTGATACTTCCATTGCCCTTAATAAGCGGTAATATATATATATATATATATATATTATATATATATATAATATACTATATATATATATAATACTATAATAATAATATATTATTATATATAT
>JABUQX010111195.1:17500-20037 GCA_015478945.1 Trachelipus rathkii
ATTAATAATACGAGCTTTCGTTCCCGATTTGTTAATGGAACCTTCTTCAAGTGTCGAGTCTGAGAATTCTTTGATGTTGATTTTCCAGAAATTTAATTTTGGTTGGTTATTTCTTTGTTCAGTTTTTTATAGTATTTTGTCATACTCATTAATGCATTTTGGATATAATCTAATTTTACTTCGCCTTCCTGTTTGTTGTAATTTTTTGTATTTTTTATGCAGTAGGACTCAACTAATCTTCTTTTTTGTTGGTCTTTTATATATATTAATGGTGTTGTTCTTTCTATGTCAATACTATGATTTGCGGATGTTCTATGGGCAGTGAGAGCCGAATTTCTCTTCTGCCAAGTCACTACGATGTTGCTTAGTTCTTCTATCAAAATCATTAGTTTCACCAACGTAAACTAAATCACAATTTTTGCATGGGATTGTATATATGCATTGAGTGCAGTTTTTTTCTATGTTTCTATGTGGTAGGAATATCTTTTTGAATGGTAGAGTATCAGATGATGTAATAGTAATGTTGTTTGGTAAAATGTTTTTTGTGTTTATACGGTGTGTTTGGGGAAGGGGGAGGTAAGATTTTTGAGATGTGTTGTTTTTTGTTTCTGGGTTATAATATTTCTTTTTTGCTTTGTTGAGGGATTTATTAATGATATAAAGAGGGTATGAAAGTTTTTTGAAGTTGGAATATAGAAAGTTAATTTCATTTTGTAGAAAGGGTGGGGAGCATATACGGAGTGCTCGAAGAAATAGAGAGGAAAGTATACCTATTTTTGTGTTGCGTGTATGAGAAGAAAACCAGTGTGTGTAATTGGGGTTAGAAGTGGGTTTTCTGTATATTGTGTACTGTAGATTTGTGTTATTATGCCATGAGATAAGAGTGTCTAAAAAAGGGAGGGTGTTATTGGAAGAAGATTCTAATGTGAATTTTATGTTGGGTATGAGGTTGTTGATACTATTTAAGATGTTGTGGGGGTTACTATTTTGTGGGATTGCAGTAAAAATGTCATCAACATACCTATACCAGATGATGTTATTGAAAGTAGGAAGAGGGAATATGTAATATAGTTCAAAAAGTTCCATGAAAATATTGGCAAGTGTAGGTGAGAGAGGTGAACCCATACTTAACCCTGTGTTTTGTTTGTAATATTTAGAGTTAAAATGGAAGAAGTTATGTTCTAGAGTTAAATGTATCAATTTTTTTAAAATAGGGAAGGGATGAGATAGAGTGATGTTTTTTTCCTTTATGTATCGTTCTAAAAGATTGAGAGTAAGAGGTACCGGGACAGATGTGAATAAAGAAATGTCATCAACATACCTATACCAGATGATGTTATTGAAAGTACAAAATGAAATTAACTTTCTATATTCCAACTTCAAAAAACTTTCATACCCTCTTTATATCATTAATAAATCCCTCAACAAAGCAAAAAAGAAATATTATAACCCAGAAACAAAAAACAACACATCTCAAAAATCTTACCTCCCCCTTCCCCAAACACACCGTATAAACACAAAAAACATTTTACCAAACAACATTACTATTACATCATCTGATACTCTACCATTCAAAAAGATATTCCTACCACATAGAAACATAGAAAAAAACTGCACTCAATGCATATATACAATCCCATGCAAAAATTGTGATTTAGTTTACGTTGGTGAAACTAATGATTTTGATAGAAGAACTAAGCAACATCGTAGTGACTTGGCAGAAGGCAATAGAAATTCGGCTCTCACTGCCCATAGAACATCTGCAAATCATAGTATCGACATAGAAAGAACAACACCATTAATATATATAAAAGACCAACAAAAAAGAAGATTAGTTGAGTCCTACTGCATAAAAAATACAAAAAATTACAACAAACAGGAAGGCGAAGTAAAATTAGATTATATCCAAAATGCATTAATGAGTATGACAAAATACTATAAAAAACTGAACAAAGAAATAACCAACCAAAATTAAATTTCTGGAAAATCAACATCAAAGAATTCTCAGACTCGACAAAGAGATCATACTTTACTTGAAGAAGGTTCCATTAACAAATCGGGAACGAAAGCTCGTATTATTAATTATGTTTTTATATTGGTTTTAATATGTGTAATTTTCAATAAAAATATAAACTATCTCGTGTGTTGATAAACTAAAGGGCAAATTGTATAAATAAATATATTTAATAGCGATCATAGCTATATTTACAAATAAATATGTATATGCCCGGTAACAACTTAAATAACTTAAACTTTCACACACGAAGAAAATATTTAATATATAGTAAACAGATGGTGAACGCAAATATAAAAAAGGAACAGTTAAGATTTATCAAAAAGTGCCTCAACAATCTAGTAATTCCAAAAACTTTGATACCAAAACAATTAAAGAAGAACAACAATGAACCCTTTACCGATATCTACAAACATATACTTATCAACAAGATTAGACAGATAAAAGTCGAAATAAAACTAGCTTTCAAAAAGTGTCACGAAAAATTTAAAAATTTACAACAACAATGGTACGCAAGTTACCC
>JABUQX010111196.1:0-2500 GCA_015478945.1 Trachelipus rathkii
CAATCTGAAAATACAATGCAAATTATTTTCATACACTTTCGGATTGAAATCTTGGTAATAATAAAAAAGAAAAACAACAAAAAACAGATGCCTTATTTAGCCTACATGACCTGAAATAGACCTGACATTTCAGGTATATCTGCTGAACTATAATACCTAGAGCAAAAAGTAGGTGCTCACTTTAAAGCTAATATTATCAGCTTTAAAATGAGCCCTTATTTTCCTTCCTCCCTATTACGGTTGTCCAGCAAACGCTAAAATTAGGCAAATTTTTTTGGTTAAAAAATTGCAAAAAAATGCTCAAACTTTAGGCCAAATGCGGGACGGGTTAACCACCTTCGATCGAGCTGAAACTTTTAGGGATCCTTTTTTTACTAATGTGCACACTTTTGGCCAATGGCCCGATAGAAAAGTAAAAAAAATTTTTTTTTACTATATAAGCTTGGACCGGTCTAATATATATATATATATATATATATATATATATATATATATATATATATATATATATATATATATATTCTATTATGTATTTTTTTTTTTTTTTTTTTTATATATATATACATTATATATAGTATATATATATTATATATATTATAGTTTAGAGGTGTAGCGGAATGGTGATTTTCACTATCCCAGATGCCGGATCGGGAATATTAAAAATCAAGCTATCCGCGGATTGCGCATGCGGATTAGCGGGATAGTTATGTTTTAAGAGTCTGTAGCCACAAGTACTTTATATATATATAAATAATATATTATATATCCAAATGGTATATATATACATGTATATTTTATATATATATATATATATATATATATATATATATTAAGAGGTGTAGCGGATGGTGATTTTTCACTATCCGCAGATGCGGATGCGGATATTAAAAATCACTATCCGCGGATTGCGGATGCGGATAGCGGATAGTTATGTTTTTAAGAGTCTTAGCCACAAGTATTATATATATATATATATATATATATATATATATATATATATATATAATATATATATATATATATATATATATATATATATACATATTATTAAATATATATATATATAAATATATATATATATATATATATATATATATATATATATATATATATATATATATTATATATATATATATATTAATATATATAATATATATATATATATATATATATATATATATAACTTCATATATATATAATATTAATATATATATATATATATATATATATATATATAGTATATATATTTATATATATATATTATATATATATATATATATATATATAATATTATATATATATATACACTGTGTTACAGATTGGCTGGACCCAACTCTTTGCACCCCACCAATATCTTTCCCCACCACATTTGGAAAAAATTATTATATATATATATATTATAGTATATATATATATTATATATATATTAATAATATATATATATTATATATTATATATATATTATATTATGTTTTATATATATATATATATAATAATAAATATTAATTTGAAATTAATAATTCTCAAAATTATGCTTCAAAAACTAAAGCTTCTGAGCCTTTCAAGGGAGAGTTTGCTTTTCTTTTCTTCGTAAATGAGATCTGCACCGCTGAAAAAGACGCTCACTAGCTACCTTGTCGAAGGGCATGCTAAGTATTCCTCGCCGAGTTCTGCAAGATGTGGAAAACTTTTAAAATTATCTCGCCATCAAACCAATGATAATCTTCGATCAATGACAGAGTGTCTTTTGACACCTCTGAACAAGACTCTTCATCGCTGCTAGAAGGTAAAAGAATTTTCATGGATTCAGTAATGTTTTCGCTAACAAATGGTAAATGTGTGTCTGTTTTTGTAATCTTTTCCTTTTTATCGCTTGGTGAAATTTCTGCTTTTAGCAGCATTTCATCACATAGGCATACTAAATAAATTTTAACCCTCTGTAAAATACGTGGTTCAATAAAAATTTGGTTTTGTATCTATGATCCAGAAAAGTTGTTATTCCGCATGCGTAATCGTTTTGCAGAATTTCAAATCTATTATCTATCTCCAGCATGAGTATTTCTGTCATCTTTGAAAGTCTCTTACTTTTAATAGCAGTATTTAGCACAGCTTTCTTCTTTCCAACTAGAGGAATCCCGTCAGACAAACAAGAGTTTTCTGAGCTAATATTCTTAGTTCCTTCTTCAAACGGTTTAAGAATAGTAATACAATTATCTAAAAGTTTGAAAATAGATAACGGGAGTGTGTTTCAGACTTTACTAGTAAGGAATATGTAAGATTCAGCATAGCAATTACGTATCGGGTCAAGGAGTCTGACAGGGGAAGTGTAAGAAGTGTGAGACTGTGTAGAAAAATAAATTTCATGAATTCTTCTCAAAGAGGGTGGCATACAACTGGTGAATTCTGAAGCCCAGATGTACTAGGCATTCTCCATAGAGGGCAAACAACGCCCATATACAGAGCAAGGAACTGAAGTGGTGAGAAGTAATTCCCAGGGCGT
>JABUQX010111196.1:7500-12500 GCA_015478945.1 Trachelipus rathkii
GTGTACCATCTCTCTCCCGACATCTTGCTTGTTCATATTCGACTTCTTTCAGGTCAATGTTTTTTTTTTTTTTTTTTTTTTTTTATTTTAGACAATATTATCGGTTACAAATTATTCATTGACATCGAAATTGTATGTGTTCATGAAGTAATGTAACTTTTGAACAACAGATTGAACAACAATTAAACTCACGCAAGAATTGGTAAAAAAATAAAAAAAATTGCATTGCCTTTTTTTTATATTTAAGACAAAAAAAAAAGTCCTTTGTGTTTTGAAGCTTTTGAAAGTCCACTCATGCTGATTCCATTGATGGTATGCATGGTCAGTACATACCATCAATACAAAAAGTGTCAGGTCGGTTTTGTTTATTTTTCCTCCAAATTTTACATTAAAAAATTGACTATCTCGTAGAAGCCTTTTTAAATTAGGGTTATAAAAAAAATCTTTTATATACATGTTTTGTTCAAGTCCTGGAGGACTTTCTACAGAACTATGATTAAAAAAATTAGAAAAAATGGCCTTCTTGACTAATATTAACTCTGAAATAAGGTGTTTATTTCCTATACAAAATTAATTTTGGGCGATTTGAGAACATTATTAGGAAGTTTTAAACAACTTCTACACAGAAAAAAAACAGTTATATATTTTATACTCTATAATGATTGAAAAAGTTTATGCTAGCGAGACTTTCAATTTTGAGAGAATGTCGCATCAGCATGCCATGGTTACAGCCTAGAACGCTAGATAACAGGAAAATCAGATACTCATTTGCTTCGATATCAGATAAACTACAATCTGCGAATTAACATACAGACTGCTAAAATTTTAGGCAAGAAAAATGTAATTTCTATTAAAAAACTGGCAGAAAATTTTATTTTAAACAACTGATTGTTTCAAATTTCAATGCATACAAATCTTAGATTGTTTTAGATTCGCTCAAATAATGTTCCTTGTAAAATTTCGAAGCCACCTAGAGGTTTTTATTTATTTATTTATTTTTTTTTTATTTATTTTTTTTTTTTTTGAGAAGTTTCTTAATAGCTCAAGATTCTTCAGAGGATAGGTTCATATTACTCATTCATTTTTTCTGTCATTTGGATGTAGCTATTTGGAATTTTAAACAAAGAATGATAAGCAGAAAGGTGAAAGTGAACTATTGTTATCTGCAGCAGTTTTATCTTTATTTAATTTTATAACTTATTCCTTACTCCTTAATTTTAAATGGGAATATGATGGGCACGTTTTAAAGTTCAAAGGCTAACTACTTTTTAATTTAAATACTATCTAAATTTTCTTCCGGTAATTGTTTAGTTGAAGATTGTTGCTGTTTGTGCTTTATATATATATATATATATATATATATATATATATATATATATATATATATATATATATATATATATATATATATATATATTATATATATATTATATATATATATATATATAATATATATATTATAACACTTTTATAAGTTAATGGTTATAATTATTGAAATTCCCGGGTGAGTGCTGATACAAAGTTTATAGTAAGGATATTAAGTAAAGCAAGAAAAAGTGGTGAAGGCAAAGAATTCCATAAAAACAGAGGTAGCTGAAAAAATGACGCACCATAAGTCCACATTGAAAAAGATTTGAATTTCCAATCTCCACAAATATTTCTAGTGAAGACACTGAACATCCTTCACGGCGAATGAGTCGTAAAAGTGGTTACTCTTACTAATTACTCTTGCAGTTTATTCAGCTAGGAATTTTTTGCAGCATTTATTATTATTATTATTATTATTATTATTATTATTATTATTATTATTATTATTTTATTATTATTATTATTATTATTATTATTATTATTATTATTATTATTATTATTATTATTATTATTATTATTATTATTATTATTATTATTATTATTATTATTATTATTATTATTATTATTATTATTATTATTATTATTATTATTATTATTATTATTATTATTATTATTATTATTATTATTATTATTATTATTATTATTATTATTATTATTTTGAGGTTACTTTTTATATAAGAAATAAAGTATTATAGAATTTTAATATTCAAGATGCCCTTTCGAAATTCTAAATGTTTCTTTAGAGGCCTGAATAATTTTCACTTATACTAATAAGAAACATATATATATATTATTATATATATATATATATATATATATTTATATAATATTATATATATAATATATTATATATATATATATTATATATATATATATATATTATATATATATATATATTCCAGTCCTAGTATACAAGTAACAACTACGGAAACAATTTATAAACTGAATAAAACTATTTCATTTTTGAATAAAGAGTATAATTTATTTAGCTGTGTTTTACGTTCTCGGTAAAAATATCATTTTCGACTTCTTTAAAAATAATCTTCAAATACTTTTAAGTCTTTAAATACTTTAAATTAGTTTTATCTTTTCACTAAAATTTACCAATTTGCAATTGCATTTTGTGCTATGGAAGTCGCAAGTCAGTGAACTTGTATAAAGTGATTGAAGTCACTCACAAAGTGACAATTCACAACTTTGATTTCAAATTTTTCTGACTCCAACTCTACTATCTTGAAAGTTACCGACACCAACTCCGACTCCACCCTCTTCAAAATTACCGACTCCGACTCCATTCTCTTCAAAATTACCAACTCCTTTACTCTGCGACTCCGCTCCGACTCCGACTCCATAACCCTGGTTTATAGGGCTAAAAACCCCTAAGCTAACCAATGTTTTTGAAACTTTTTCAAGTATTTGATTTAACAATAAATGTTAATGGCACTTTCTGATGAAGTAGGAGTGGCAAAACATTTGATTCTTCACGTTACCGGTTTTCAAAGTTTATAACCTTCCCAAAATTAAACTCTTAAAGTAGCTGATACAAATTAAAGATAAAAAAAAGCCCAAAATCTTGTTTCAGAACAACCCGTTTATAAGTCTCCCAAAACCTTATACTCTTATCTCTAATTTTTTCAAAAAAATTAACATAATTATATAGCGTTCTTTTGTTAGTTTCTCGTGGAATCTATCTCTCATTAAATTGTATGCAATCACATGAAAGTTTCATATTAATTTTAACAAGCTGTCAAATTTCTTCCATCTGCATCATTCATTTCTGTGAATAAATTATTCAATGCGTTATCCAACATATATATATATATATATATATATATATATATAGATTATGCGTCCCATCGAATTATATATATATATAGTATATATATTATATAATATATATATTAGTATATTATTATATTATATATATATATATATATAATATATAATATATATATAATATTTATATATATATAATATATATATATATATATATATTAATATTATATATTATTAATATATATTATATATTATATATATATTATATATTATATATATATAATAATATCTTATATATATAATATAATTATTATATATTATATATATATATATAAACCAGGAGCACCCCATCAGAATGCATGTGGCCAAGAAAGGGTTCGCAAGTACGCCTTCTATGGATTTAAATAAAGTTGGGCAGAGTTTTCAAAGCGTGATATCGAAGCGGAGACTTGAAAACTGGTCGAGATGCCTTCTTTTTTAGGAAGGTGTATTGGACTATTGATGGAGTTTCCGTAATCTGTCTATACGGAGACGCTGTTGTCGATGGTTCGAGTCTGGCGAGAGTGAATTTTTCTTAGCGCTTATTATTGCCAATTTTTTGCTATAATATATAATATATATATAGCTATATATATATATATATATATATAATATATATATATATATATATATATTATATTATATTAGATATTTTATGTATATTTTATAAGTAAAATATATATATATAATATAGTATATATATATATATTAGACCGTTTACGTTTATGTCATATGGACTTACGCTCGATAAGAAATGCTTACCCAGTTATAGCACGAATTTCGTGCATAATCGTAGGTGATTTCTTATTAAGTTTTTTTGTTTACAAACATTTGGAATCAGCTGTTTTGATGGAGCACATGGTTTTAGAATAAACAGAAATAAAAAAAAATTACATTGTTTATATTACAAATAATTGATCAACTATTGTGACCGAGTTTATCGATTTGGAAGAAATTAGATTCAAGATTGAATGAAACATTAATCAATTCAAACGGGCCTACCACGCCGCCATTTTGTTTGTTTACATTTTTGCGTAAGCATGTCCTAAATTCGGCAAGCACGGGAAATAGCAACCTTACAGATTTAAGGAAATTCCTTACGTTTGGTAAGCATTTCTTACGATTTTAATCTAAGTTTGACATAAACGAACGCAAACTCGAGCATTTCTTACGTTTCGGAAGCACAAATGCCAAAACGAAAGCGGCTTTAGAAATGGGAAACAATCGATAGTACTATCGCACTAGTGATAGAAATATCAATAGTTTTGAAACTATCGATAGTTATTCCGATGGTTTTGCTCAGTACTTTTTAGGTCGCATAAATATTAGTGATGGGACGATTAATCATCATCGGCAAAATCTGCATATTTTCCTAAATCGTCATCGGTATCGTTAATTTTTTGCCGATTATTTTGCCTATTAAGTGAGGAAATATTACTCCAGAAACTGGAGAAAATTTATGTTTCTGCTTTATAATTTAAGAGCTCTAAATTTAAAGTACTAGAATTTTGTGCCTGTCCATGTTCTCACATATTAAAAACTTTTAAAATCAATGTTTTGAAGGTACTTACTATGTATTATAAATTACATAAAAATTTAAGTTGAAATATAAGGAGCATAAATGATTTTAATGTTAAGTAAATCATTACACTGGTCAACAACATTTTTCTGGCATAAAGTTTTCCAACGGTTTTAAGGTAATTCTGGGGTGCTGATTCCAAATCTGTCATCAGTTTTGCCTATCACATCAGGTTTTTGAGATATCAAATATTGCAGTTTCAAATAAACAGCAAATTTGTGATCATTTTTTTGATGAG